>QRFJ01001497.1:0-274412 GCA_006176705.1 Cocos nucifera
AGGAGCCACAGCCCAAAGCACCATCCTCTGTTCTCCGGCCATGAGTGGAACTCCCATAGAGATATATTTGAATGATGGTCATGGGCTATAGAAGCAGAGTTTGAGCTTTATTACATCGCTAACTCTAGTAATATTCTAATATAAATATTAGAGTTTATTTATAGATATAATTCATGTTGTAGAATTTATTGCATAAAATTTTTTAGGTTACTATTTATATTTTGTTCCTTTTATTTACTACATTGCATAGTGACATACCCTTTAATTGATTAGTGTATGTAATCTCTGACATTTGTATATTTATATATTTTTGTAGATGCCACTAGACGATGAGTTCAACATTCTAGTATAAATGTTAGTCTATTTATTGATGCTCTACTAATATTATTATTAGTTAATGTTTATTAATGTTGTAGGTCATGATGGCACCAAAATATTATCTAGCTTTCACCCTCATCCCTCGACAGGCTATGCGGAGCTCCACATCTGAGTTGTAGCTAGAGCATACTCTATCGATCTCCGTATCGGCTTTGGCTTCGGCTATCCAGACACCACTAACATCTATTCCTCCATCAGCATCTACTCCTCCACTGGCATCTGAGCCTCTACTATCAGCCAAATCTTCGGCACATGCTCCATCCATCGATGAGTCTTCACTGGCATCCACATCACACGATCCCATGGCTAGCGAAAGTAGATTTTTATTATAATAATTAATTATTTATTTTTTATATAATTATTATATACTTATATATTTATATAATATATTTTTATTGTAAGTGCATCATCCAGTAGGATATTTTATAGTCCCACATGCATGCCGCATGTGTAAAACCACCAACATCAAGTCACGGTAGAGTACAATCAGGAGGAGAGGCCAGTTAGGATGATTGTACGGGAGATGCATTCTTTTTTTGGAGTACTTACGAGCCACTCTGATATTATTCTTGTTGTATCCATAGATTGATGATTGATAGATGTTGGTGTCAGGGACTGGATGTGAGAAGAGATATTGGTAAGTGTATCTTAATTATATTTATGTATTTAATATATTTATACTATGTTTGACTAGAATAATTTTATAGCTGATTTTTGATAATTTTTTATAGAGAAAGTATGACTTTCTAGATCATAAACGGACTTGAGATGTCTGTCTATAAAAGATTAAGAAGTTATACCGAAACTATAAGGTCAAACTCTACAGAGGATGGTGTTAGATATGTGTGTCCTAGAAGTCAGAATTGACTGACACTTGTAATACACTTCTAAGAATAAAATTATAATTTTGACTATAAATAATAAAATGGATTATTTTTTATCACATATGTGTATTTAGTGTCTGTGATACATCCCTTAAGTTAATGGTAATGATAATTCTTATTTTCAAGAGTTGAAAATTTAAGATAAGAATTTTCATTATTAACTTATAAAATGCTCCTGACCATAGGATCATCATGAGGATGGTGATTGATCCGAAAAATTAGTGTACAATCATTTTTTTATAGTAGATGAGTCTTGAGTCTATGGTGTAGAGACACCGGAGCGAGAGTATAAGTACTCGTTAGAGAACGAGGGCACTGAGCGTGACCATCTTGAGTAGTCATAAGAAAGTCTACCTTCTCATCGATAACTGACTCGAAGCTGCAGTGGTGTGTCTGATTCTTTGACCTGAGGTGCATCGATAGTTCACCTTGAGGGTATTATAGTTTGACTACACCATGACTCGGTCTCCTAGCTATTCAAAATTCTGAGGTGTATGTTGGCTATAGCATGTTCATTATAGAAATTGGATTGCATCAAGATGGAATCTAT
Organism: Cocos nucifera; assembly: GCA_006176705.1. NCBI lineage: Eukaryota > Viridiplantae > Streptophyta > Magnoliopsida > Arecales > Arecaceae > Cocos > Cocos nucifera. Next base: position 1,813 of record QRFJ01001497.1, read on the forward strand.
CTACCTCGGTGGATAAGGAGCAGCCCTATGATGATCATGAGAATCAAGTCTATAAGCCCATGGCCATGATAGAGAGTGAAATAATAGAAAGAGTTTCTATTAAGAATTTCACATCGAACTTGAATCAAATGATTAAATCATATGATAGAAATTAGGGTTTGTGAGTTCACCTTAACCCTAATCTGATCGAAGCTCAAGATAGAAGAACTTAATCACACAAGTAGCTGTACTGAGAGGTTCATTTTTAGTTTTGATGGGTTGCCACCATATACTGCTAGGTGTCACTGATGGATTTTAGGAGCAATTAGAATTGTTGGTGCAGAAATCCGTCCTCGCCGGAGGTTGCCGAAATTGAGGCCGCAGAGGTCGCCGCCGGGGACCTGCAAAACGAAGTCCCATCCGAAACCGGTGGGGGGGTTGCTCCGGCAGGACCCTCCGACGGTCAAGTTAGTTTTCGGCCAACAGTAATGGAGTGCTCGGAATGAGTTCCGAAGCTTAGAGATGAGGAGGAGAGCTTAGAGAGTCGAGAGTTCAGAGAGCTTAGAGATCAGAGAGATCAGAGATCAGAGAGCTTAGAGATCAGAGAGCTTCCTTAGTGTGTCGGGAGGGTCCTTTATATAGTGGAGCTTGATGGTGACAACTGCCGCGTGCTGGCGGGCCGCTCGAGGTTCGGCGGAGTCGGTCTCATGGGCTGGTGCCGTGTGCGGCGGATTGAGGGGACAGCCATCGCCGCCTGACAGTGGGTCGCTATCGCTTACTGACTGATGATACGGTGGACTGATGGTGCAGCGGACTGACTGATGGTGATGGTTGCAGAGCTTGCTGAATGAAGGTTGAAGGCCTTCGTCGTGTGCCCATTTCGGAGGAGTTCGGGCTCCTGAAGAGGAAGATAGGAGGGAGTTCGGCTCCCATAGGCGTCTGGCTGGAGGTATGCAGCTAAGCTCGTCGCTGAAGAGTTCGGCTGCTGAGGATCCGAAGCATCGGCCGCTTGGGTTCGGCCGGCTGTTGAACTTCGGCTAAGCTTGGACACTTGAGAGTTCGGTAGGAGCTCGGTCGGTCGAAGGCGATGAGGGCAACCGCTGAGGAGTTCGACCGAAGTAACGACTGCTGAGGAGTTCGGGCTCCTGAGTGACGATCGCTTGGGGATTCCGCTAAAGCCCATCCGCTGAGGAGTTCGGCCGCTGAGAGGACTTCATGAAGCTCGGCCGCTTGGAGTCGATTTGAAGGAGTTCGACCGTGGGGAGTTCGAAGGAGTTCGGCCTGGTAGGGGCTCGCCTGGCGCCTGGCGCTAAAGCTCTTCAGCGCTACTGGTTGCATTGGGGCCGAGCATCGGCTAGACTTCGGCGGGAGCGGGATTTATCCCCAACACTTGCCCCCCCACTCCCAAGTTCGAAGCTCGAAGGAAGGAGTGCAGGAAGAGCGACTGCCGAAGTCTTCTTTCAGGCCCCGTGCTCGCTGCAGCTGAAGCTCGGGTGTAGGTCTCGTCGCCAGCCAATGTTGACCGTCGAAGTTGAAACCCGGGGCCCGGGGGAGGACCTTGTCTTCTAGTCGATGTTTGGAGTTGAAGTGGGACTCGTTTCCAGCCAAAATTGGTGAAGCTGATGTTGAGGCCGGAGTCAATGTCGCCCCCCATGGTCAGGGTCAGAGTTGACATTGCCTTCATCAACCGAAGTCGATTCGGGGGAGACCTCCTCTCTTGCAGTCAAGGTTACGATCGCTTGGGGGAGATCTCGTCTCCCGCTGATGCTGACACCGAAGTTGAAGCTGAGGTCCGAAGGAGACCTCGTCTTCTGCAGCGAAGCTTACCGTAGACTCTGGGGCTCGGCCTTGGACCTTGCTCACGTTAGGACGAGGTTCTCCTCCTGTTCCTAACGGGCTGTGGGGGCACATCCGGACCGTCGTCCGAGCTTCTCCCCCCATCCCATCCTTCATGAACGGGGCCTTCGACTTTGCTCACGTTAGGACGAGGTTCTCCTCCTGTTCCCAACGGGCTGTGGGGGCACATGGGGACCGTCGTCCTTGCCTCTCCCCCCATCCCGTCCTTTGTGGATGGGGCCTTCGACTTTGCTCACGTTAGGACGAGGTTCTCCTCCTGTTTCTAACGGGCTGTGGGGGCACATCCGGACCGTCGTCCGAGCTTCTCCCCCATCCCGTCCTTCGTGAACGGGGCCTTCGACTTTGCTCACGTTAGGACGAGGTTCTCCTCCTGTTCCCAATGGGCTGTGGGGGCACATGGGGACCGTCGTCCTCGCCTCTCCCCCCATCCCGTCCTTTGTGGATGGGGCCTTCGACTTTGCTCACGTTAGGACGAGGTTCTCCTCCTGTTCCCAACGGGCTATGGGGGCACATGGGGACCGTCGTCCTCGCCTCTCCCCCCATCCCGTCCTTTGTGGACGGAGCCTTCGACTTTGCTCACGTTAGGATGAGGTTCTCCTCCTATTCCTAACGGGCTGTGGGGGCACATTCGGACCGTCGTCCGAGCTTCTCCCCCCATCCCGTCCTTCGTGAACGGGGCCTTCGACTTTGCTCACGCTAGGATGAGGTTCTCCTCCTGTTCCTAACGGGCTGTGGGGGCACATCCGGACCGTCGTCCGAGCTTCTCCCCCCATCCCGTCCTTCGTGAATGGGGCCTTCGACTTTGCTCGCGCTAGGACGAGGTTCTCCTCCTGTTCCTAACGCGGCTGACTGCTTCTTCCCTGTCATCGCATAGATTTCGCATCCAGAAATGATTTTATTGAGAGGGGAGAGTTTTACCGAAGAGAAGCTGATCGTAGCGCATTTCCGTTCGAGGGTTGTCGGGGTGTTGTTCCTCGGAGTTCCCTCGGGCAGTAAGTCCCATCCAGACGACCTCCTCTATCTCGTGCCGGCCTTCTTAATTTGGAACATGCTACTCTTGACTTTGTCGCTGGGGACGACAAGTCCCCGATGTAGCTAGCTCCTAGCTCCTCCCCGGGGTGGCGTTGATGACGCCGCGGGGCGGCCGACCTTCTTGCAGTCTCTGGCTACGACAGCGCGCCTTAGCCGATCTTTTTCTGCTTCAGGCCGGTATCGGAGGAATTTATCCCAGCCGCCCCGTTTTTAACGAGCTCTTCAATCTCGTCTTGGAGCTGAACGTATTCCTCAGTGTCGTGGCCGTGGTAGCGATGGTAGGAGCTTTACTTGCTTCGACCGCGCACATTTGGGGAGGCCGTAGTTCTCGAGGTCTTGGTGGCTGGCTCTAAACTTCGTCGAGAATTCGAGTTAGAGGAGCGGGTCGTAGTTGCGAAACCTTCCGGGAGGGGGGCTTCTTCGCATCTTTCTGTCGAGGCTTCCTCAATGGTGAGCCCCAAGATAGTAGACGAGGCCGAACTTCATGTCGCGTCCTTGGACACAGACGAACTTCATTCCGCCTCCCTGCAAAACCTTCTGTGGGGGTACTTCTTTCTCCGCCACCCGAACTCCCTTGACGACGAGCTCGGGGTGGAGGTCGACTTTGCTTTAGCCACCGGACTTCACTCCGTCTCCTATGAACTCTTTGTAGGAGGTTTTGGTGATGACATACTCGAGATGGGGGAGTTCGGCCTGACCTGAGCGATGAGAACTTCCAAGGAAAGTTCGGCTTCACTTACGCCGAACTTCATTCTGCGGGGGCTTCGTTTGTGGTGAGCTTCGGGCTTTTCTCTTGCGCGGAGCTTCATTGCGCTTTCCCGCGGAACTTTCCGTGGGAGAACTTCATGCTTCTTTGTCCGGACTTCCTTGCTGGCAGGGGGGGTTGGCTTCGCTTGCCCGAACTTCATCGCACCTCCCGGGAATTCGTTGTGATGACCGCTTGAGGGGGAGTTTGGCCTCGATCGCCCTGGGGCGGTCTCGAGCGCGGCCGAACTTCACTTGGGTGATCTGCTGTGGGGTTCGGCCTCCCTGATGCCGAACTTCATTCGTGGGAGAACTTCGCCACCGCTTGCGCCGAACTTCACTGTGATGGTGGGCTTTAAGGTGGAGTTCGGCTTCCCTTGCGCCGAGCTTCATTGATGAGGGAGAGTTCGGCCTTGCTTCCGCCGAACTTTATTTCGATGAGCTGATGAGTTCGATCTTCCTCCGAACTTTGTTCCACGGGAGAACTTTGCTCCGCCCTCGCTTGTGTCGAACTTTATTCCACGGGGGGCTTCGTTCTGTCCTTGCCGGCGCCGAACTTTATTTTGGAGGTTGAGTTGAGGAGTTCGGCTTTCCACCGAGCTTCATTTCGCCTTGATGCCGAGCTTTGGGGGGAGCCCAGCTTTTCTTCGAGCCGAACTTCTTTCCGCTTCGGCGGGGAAACTTCTGCTCTCCATTTCTCTCTTCGGGGCAATTGGGCTCTTCCTTAAGGCTGATTCCTCACGCCCTCATGGCGGGCTTGCTGGTGGAGTCGCCACCGGAGGCTGCTGTATAGCCTGCAACGCCTCCGTGAGGCCACGGATCTGTCGGACAAGCAGGCCGAACTGCTTCACATCCACCGCAGGTGCAGGTGGAACCTAGGCCGCCGGGGCTGAAGCAGGAACAGACGGGCCTGGACGGGATCGGGTCGCGGAGGCCGCCGAGCGCCGTGCCGAAGCTCTCCTGGGTGGCGTTTTCTCTTCGGAAGAGAAAAGGAAGATCTCCGGAGAGGGAAGAGAAGGGTCGCCGAGCACTCCTTTAAGAACAAGGGAACCTCGGAGGTTCGATCCCTTCTTCCAGCGCCAATCTGTTGGTGCAGAAATCCATCCTCGCCGGAGGTTGCCGAAATCGAGGCCGCAGAGGTCGCCGCCGGGGACCTGCAAAATGAAGTCCCGTCCGGAACCGGTGGGGGGGTGGCTCCGGCAGGACCCTCCGACGGTCAAGTTAGTTTCCGGCCAACAGTAATGGAGTGCTCGGAATGAGTTCCGGAGCTTAGAGATGAGGAGGAGAGCTTAGAGAGTCTTAGAGATCAGAGAGCTTAGAGATCAGAGAGCTTCCTTAGTGTGTCGGAAGGGTCCTTTATATAGTGGAGCTTGATGGTGACAACTGCAGCCGCGTGCTGGCGGGCCGCTCGAGGTTCGACGGAGTCGGTCTCATGGGCTGGTGCCGTGTGCGGCGGATTGAGAGTGACAGCCATCGCCGCCTGACAGTGGGTCGCTATCGCTTGCGGCGGACTGACTGATGGTACGGTGGACTGATGGTGCGGCGGACTGACTGATGGTGATGGTTGCAGAGCTTGCCGAATGAAGGGTTGAAGGCCTTCGTCGTGTGCCCATTTCGGAGGAGTTCGGGCTCCTGAAGAGGAAGATAGGAGGGAGTTCGGCTCCCATAGGCGTCTGGCTGGAGGTATGCAGCTAAGGCTCGTCCGCTGAAGAGTTCGGCTGCTGAGGCTCCGAAGCTCGGCCGCTTGGGGTTCGGTCGGCTGTTGGACTTTGGCTGAGGCTTGAACACTTGAGAGTTCGGTAGGAGCTCGGTCGGTCGAAGGGCGATGAGGGCGACCGCTGAGGAGTTCGGCCGAGTAACGACTGCTGAGGAGTTCGGGCTCCTGAGTGACGACCGCTTGGGGATTCCGCTAAAGCCCATCCGCTGAGGAGTTCGGCCGCTGAGAGGACTTCATTGAAGCTCGGCCGCTTGGAGTCGATTTGAAGGAGTTCGACCGTGGGGAGTCCGAAGGAGTTCGGCCGTGGTAGGGGCTCGGCCTGGCGCCTGGCGCTAAAGCTCTTCAGCGGCTACTGGTTGCATTGGGCCGAGCATCGGGCTAGACTTCGGTGGGAGCGGGATTTATCCCCAACAAGAATGATTTAGATGATCGATCATTTCAATTGTCTGAATCAGAAGAGTTTTGATCCATCAAAAGAAGTTTTGATGATGTCGATGATGGAGATCACGATATATCCCATTATCATATAGAACTGAACCTAACTGGATCATACAAATAAGAGTTTGGATCTAGATATCATCAATTGGACTAACCTAATTTAATTGATTTGAATTAGATTCAATTAGGTTCAAAAAAATCGTGCTAGCACACGATTGAGCCTAATATTCTCCTTTTTCTATCATTAAAAGTTATCTCGACTGAGCTAAATGTATTTATGCTCACCAGATACCTTTACCTAGTCTGATTGGAGCTTGTCTAAGTCAGAAAAAGGTTATCTTAATTTATGAGATAAGTTTGATAATACCTACCATTTTTCATCACCTACTAATTCTTGTCCTTTGACTTTGGTTAAACGTTGACCTTTGAATCTTGGACATCTGCCCATATGTCATACACTTATTGGAGAGTAGATAGGGGCTTATCCCCTCACTGAAATTTAGAAAGAAGGGGGTGCATGCCTAGGATGGCGTGTGCCCATGGATAGGAATGCCTGGAGTCCCATATGGATGGGACTCCAGGTTGCTTCTTGGATTCAAACTAGGTGACCCTTATCTATAGACTTTGACCAATTTTAGGCACCACCTAAGGATGAATCTATGGGTCTCTCATCTGATTAGATCAGGTGATATCATTCTACCAATCAGATTTAGATCTGATTGTATGAAGCAACGTGATTGGTTGGGGTGATGTGGCACTGCGTGGCGTAGCAGGTTCTATATAAAGACCCATCTACGCCCAACTTTGATAGAACTTTTCTCCTAGCCATGCTCCAAGGCTGCCCCTCTCCCTCCTCCATGCCATCTTTTTGATCCTCTCTCTCCTCTTCACACCCAAGAAAGTTGGGCCTTTAGATTAGTGTAATTCAAGTAAGAAAAGGCTAACGAGAAAGGAAGAAGGCAGCACTACTGCTGAAACGACAGCAGATCTTCAAAAAGAGTTTTGAAGATCCTCCAAATCAGATCCAGATCTAATTTTTAGAGATGTAATAAAGAAAAAAAAAATTTTCAGATCCAGCTTGAGTGGATACCGGTAGAGGCCAGGTGCTTGCGTGGCTAGATTTAGAACCTCAGACTATCAGTAGATTATCAATGGATAATTGAATTATCCATATCAAGATAAAACTAATTTAGATTTAATTTAATTTAATTTTTTTATTTATCAGATCATAAAATTAGATCTGAAAAAATCAGATCTGATTTAGATCTAAAATTTTTTTTTTAAAATATGCCTCTTGATTCAATCAGATTTGAACGAACTTGATCTGAAAAATCTGATTTTCTTCTTTAGATGGCTCGAGCATCAATGGGATACTTTGAAAGAGCTTGTTTCTTGGATTCAGGACTGTCCCTCAAGTTAGTGGGAGGGGATAGTTAGGCATTGGAGGAGCTACGAGTTTCAGATTTAATTTCTGACTTTTAAATTTTTCAATACACTAGCAATTATATTTGAATACTTTTTAAATATTTATTATATAAATACTTATGATTTAAATATTTTTTAGGCTATCTTCCATCAGAACCGAGCAGCTCAAGAGCACACACACTCTTGGCTGTGAGTTTATGGCTAGTCATGTGCATAGAGAGTTAATGAATTCTAAATCTTAGTTTATAAATTAAATTGATAATTTTTTTTTTGCATGTTTCTAATAAGTTGATTAATTATTATAGCTGATGAGAGAGGAGGTGATGCCCACCCATAGCGCCATCTTTCAATCCAACTGTATGGATAAGAAGGGCAAGTCGATGAACGCTGTGATCGAAAGAATTTTTGAAAGTAAAAAATAGATTAGTATGATTAGTATTATAGTATTTTTTATAAGATTTTATTTAAATTTATAATTATAGGACTAGTTAGACGTGCTTGCAAGCAAGGGCTCGAACACCTCTAGCCCTCATGACCATCTATCTTAGGTCTTGGGGCCTGAGCACTTTAGAAGGATCCGATGTAGTCTTGGACATATGCCGACAAGCTACTGATCTGAGGTGAATGTCTCTTCACATAATTTTGGATTCATCAGTCGAGAGTAGCTTGAGGAGGCGTTGGTGTAGGTAGCTCAAGCTATGGAGTAGGCTGCTCAACTACAGAGCATCATGATCACTATAACAACGAGGTTCTCTGCATGTTTTGGAGTTGATTTCACGGATCTTGAGGACATGTTGCTAGCATTTCAGCTCCAACCCCTCTAGCTTTAGCTCCATCTCTTCCAGCTCGTGCTCCATCTCCTTCTAGTGATGATGACTTAAATTTAGATTTAGCAAACTTTTAATTTTTTTAAAAAAATATTATAATAAATTTTATTCAATAATAAAATTTGAGTATTTTAGATATATTCTTGTGTTATATATTAAACTGCATTTATCAGATAAAAAATTAAAAAATTATATTTTTATTATTTAAAATTACAGCAATGGTTGATAACCGTTGTTGTAGGCGTGCCAACTACTATCATAGCTTACGTGCCAACCGCTGCCATAACCTAAGACAGCGGTTATAAAACTACTGTATTAGATCTATGATAGCGGTTGTACAATCGTGCGCTGTCATAGATAATCTATAGCAGTAGTTATATAATCGTTATCATAGATGACCTATAGTAGCGGTTATACAATCGATGCCATAGATCATTTATGGCAGTGGTTACACAACCACTGCCATGGAGCCTGTAGCAGTGGTTTGACAACCGCTGCTATATTATTACTACTATATTCTACTGCGATTGTTCAACCTATAGCAGTGGTTAGCAAAGCGCTACCATACCATGCATATGGCAGTAGTTATTATAATCGTTGCAAAAACTGCTGCCATAGGCCTATGGTGATGGCTTCAGTGGCAACGGTTGAATAACTATTATTGCAGATTATGGCAGCAATTTTTCTAGCTATAATAGCAATTTGAAACTACTGTTGTTGCCCTTTGCTGTAGTATGATGAGCAAACAAAATATGCTTGAATGTTAGCTTCTGTATCTATCCACTAATCATTTATTTTAATGGTCATGTTTATTACAGAAGTGAAAAGAATAGATCTGAAAACTATCTTAGAGAAGCCAGCCCTAGAGGTCATCATGTTAACTTAAGGATGATGAGCCATTAGACCATTCTTCTTAGGCACATAGAGAGCAGACTTCTTATAAAAATAATCATTTACTAACTGATTGGTCCTCCTACACACGAAGCAGCAACGATGATTTCCATCCTTAGACTTTTATTTTATTTTTTATTTTTTATTATTACTATACTAAAAATATTTTTTGATTATTTTTAAATTTATTTTGATGGTTTTGATTATTACGAGGCTTAGATTGATCTTCTAACATATTCACCTTAGGTTGCTTTTCGTTAAAGATTTCATCTTTGTTTCTATTTTTCTCTTCAATTCTTATAGAGTTTAGAACATAGTTAAAAGAGAGTTTTCTCTACATGTGATTAATTTTATTCACATAGCTAGACCATGATGAAGGCAACTTATCAATTAGGCCAGCTACAAGAAAGTTTTCATCAAGTGTCACACTACTAGATTTAAGCTATTCAACCATATGCTCAAATTCATGCAATTGATCATTCATGGGTTTGGTGTCCACTAATTTGAATTTTATAAGGTATGAGGCTTTGAACCTCTTTTGACCAGGGTCCTCTTGGCAATATTTTTGTTCTAGAATTAACTAAAGTTCTTTAGCACTTTTATTGCCACAAAAAAAACCATAGACTCTCTTCAAAAGGGCACTCAAGATGCGGTTTAGGCAATGATAGTCTAAAAGTTATGGTGATAAAGTAGATGAAGAGGTGGGTTTAGAATTTTGGGTATTATTGGAGGAGGCCCTGCATTCTCTACCTCACCCATGACCCCTACCATGCCTACGACCATTTCAATGGGCTTAATCACACCCAATGGATGGGATCCATTACTATGATCTTCAATGGGGTCAAAAATGATAGAGATGAGGCTAAGGGTAGTTAACCAAAACTTCATTTGGTTTTGCCATCTATGAAAATTATGTTTGTCAGAAGGGTTTGGTTTGGCTGAATATGATTCATCCATAAGTTGGATGAAGTATCTCATTTTAATTTATAATGATAAAAAAAAGATTTAAGAAAGAAATGCAAAATCTGAAAATAAAGAACAATAAAATAGATTATGTCTCTAATCTATGCAAGTATGTAGCTCTTTTGTGATCTAAATAAGTATCTCTGTGAGTATCACTTCTAGATTATTGGAAATATGATGATAGGCAAAAGATAGATAAAATAAAATTATATATGATTCTCTTCAAATTAATGAGATACTAAATTTAAAAAACTTAGAAAGTGGCCTAGAATCGAGGCATGCCCAAAGACACTGTCCTAGAAGTGATATCGCCCCTTCATATGTGAGGCTACTAGTTGTCACTCCTAGAGATACAATGATCTGGTGGATGATAACTCGTTCCTCCCTATTAGCATGGCTGCAAGAAGGCTAGATGTGAATCGAAAAAGCTTTCAGAGCCCAGCAAAATAGGAGATAGGGCCGGCAAAAAATAACCCAACTCATCAACTCAACCCATGTTTGACTTATTATAAACAGATTTGGATTTAGGCTAAATGATTTTGGATCATAAATAGATCGATCTATTTCATCCATTTAATATTTGGGTTGGATGTGGGTATCAGATATCTGACCTATTTAATCAATTTAATCTGTTTAATATTTAGATTGGGTTGAGTTAGACAATCTATTTAACCTATTTAAGATCTGTCTAACCTATTTAAAACTTGATTAACCTATTTCTTATCCATTTAACCTGATCTATTTAACATGTTTAACTTGTTTAACCTGTTTAACCTACTTAAATCTAATTTGACCTGTTTAATAAATGAGTTAAGTAGGTCGGGTCGAGTTATCTATTTAATAAAAAAGTTGGATTCATGTTTGAATTTTTGATCCATTTAATAAATAGGTCAGATTTGGATTGATGATTTTCTGACTCAACTTGCATTGACCCGATCCATATGTGATCCAACCCGACCTAATTGCCACCCCTAATAGGAGAGCAATATTACTATAGAATAGGGCTATGACAGCAGTTGGTAATCGCTGTCATAGTCTAAAAAATTGCTGCCATAGGCTATGGCAGTGGTTAGCTAACCACTGCCACTACGATCATTGCCATAGGTCTATGGTAGCAGTTATTGCAACGGTTAAGCGAACTGCTATCATATATTGCTTATGGCAGCAATTTTCAAACCACTATAATAGATTAACATATAGCAGCAATTTTGTAACCACTGTTATAGACCACTGCCATAGCTCTCTATAGTAGCGGTTACAGAATAGCTGCTATAGATTTATGATAGCGGTTAGCACAAAGCCTATGGTAGCGGTTGTCACGCCTATGACAGCAATTTTGCAACTACTACTATAGCTTTTGAATAATAAAAAAATATAAATTTTATAATTTTTATATTTTTTTTATCTATTAAATATAGTTTAATAACATAAAAAATATTATAAATATAAGAATATTTATAAAATACTCAAATTTTATTATTGAATAAAATTTATTATAATATTTTTAAAAAATATATAATTTTTTTTTAAATCTACATCATCGTCATCACCAGGAGCTGGAGCTAGAGCTGGAGTTGTAGGAGCTGTAGCTAGAATGTCGGCCAACATGTTCTCAAGGCCCATGAAGTTAGCTCTAAAATATATGCTGAGCCTCATCACTATGATGCTCAAGATGCCCTCTAGATGAGATGTGCTCTCCTCAGCATGAGCAGCCCATATCGTAGGCTGATCTACTCGCACTATAGCCTAAGCTGCCTGTGCCAACACATCCTCAAGCTACTCCCGACTGACGACACCGAAAGTATGTGAAGAGATGCTCGCCTCAGACCAATAGCTCATCAACATATGTTCAGGCCTGCATCGAATCCTCCTAGATTGCTTAGGCCCTAAGACCTAAGATAGATGGTCATGGGGGCCAGAGGTAATCGGGCTCTCATTCGTGAGTGTATCTAACTGCTTCTATAATTATAAATTTAAATAAAATTTTATAAGAAATACTATAATACTAATTGTACTAATATATTTATTACTTACAAAAATCCTTTAGATCGTGGTATTCATTAGCTTGCCCTTCTTGTCCGTATGGCTGGATCAGAAGATCTCGCTATGGCTGGACATCACCTCATCTCTCATCAGCTATAACAATAAATTAATTTATTAAAAATATAAAAAAAATATTAATTTAATTTATCTAATAAAATTTAAAATTTATTACCTCTCTATGCACATGATTGGCTATAGACTCACAATCGAGAGTGTGCATATACTCTTGGGCTATCCGGTTCTTTCGATTATGATGGAAGATAGCCTAACAAGTATTCAAATAAATAATAAATATTTAAAAAATATTTAAATATAATTTTAAGTATATTATAAAATTTAGAAGTTAAAAATTAAATCTCGAACTTCTGGCTCCTCCAATGTCTAACCATCCCCTCCCACTGACTCTGGGGATAGTTCTGAATCCAAGGAACAAGCTCCTCCGAAGTATTCCATCAGTGCTCGAGCCATTCTCTATGGAGCTTGATCTTATAGTTCTGGTATAACTTTTCAATCTTCTTTAGTCGGGTATCTCGAGCCCTCTTGTGATTTGGAAAATCGTACATTCTTTGCACAAAATTATCGAAAGTTAGTTATGAAATTATATGAATAAAACATGGTATAAAAATATCAAATGCATAAATATAACTAAGATATACTTATCCATATCTTCTTCCATATCCGATCCTTGACACCAGCATCCATCAATCGTCAGTCTATAGCTAGTACCGAAATGATGTTAGACCACCTCACAAGCACTCTAAAAAAAATGCATCTCTCACACGATCTTCCTTACTGGCCTTCCCTTCACATCGTAGTCCACCATCATCTGATGCTAGCAATTTCATATATGCGGCATACGTGTGAGACCATGAAATATCCTACTGGATGATGCATCAAAAATAAAAATATATTATGCAAATATATAAGAGTATACAATAATTATATAAATAAATAAATAAATGATATAATAAAAATGTACACTCACTGGCCATTGGATCATGCGATGTGGATGCCAGTGGAGACTCATCGGTAGGTGGAGCATATGCCGAAGATGTGGCTAATGCTGGAGGCTCAGATGCTGGTGGAGAAGTAGATGTTGGTGATCTCTGGGCAGTCGATATGGAGGTAGATGGAGTATGCTCTGCTAGTGACTCAGATGCAGAGCTCCGCATAGTCCGTCGAGAGGCTAAGATAAAAGCTAGATGGCATTTTGGTGCCATCATGACCTACAACGTTAATGAATATTATTTTTTTTAATCAAATAAATATAGTTAAATATATATAACATAAAAAAAATATTATAAACATAAAAATATTTCTGAAATGCTCAGCTTTTATTTACTAAATAAAATTTATTATAATATTTTTTTAAAAAAATACATAAAAAATCTGCTAAATCTATATCTAAGTAATCATCACTGAGAGGAGATAGAGCACGAGTTGGAGGAGTTGGAGCTAGAGCTAGAGTTCAGATGTTAGTGGAGTAGATGCCGGTGGTCCCTTAATAGTTGATGCGAAGGTAGATGGAGTATGCTTCACCTACCACTCAGATGCAGAGCTTCACGTAGATTGATATGCCTGATATGTGGTGTAACTCTGCTTGGAGAGGGAGAAAATCCTCCGCATCATATACTATAATTTGTCGAATATCTACGATGAGCTCAACCTATCCATATAGACATATCAGAAAGAACAATCATCTAGATTAACCAAAATAAACTTTTACAAATCTTAACATTGATATTCAATGCAACAATTTCTAGATACTGCTTATTTTTTCTACTAGATACGTGCTTTGGTAAGCAGCATTGCTAATAATGCTGTTTACCAAAGCACGTATCTAGTAAGAGAAACAAGCAGTATCTAAAAAATATTGCATTGAAAATCAATGTTAAGATTTGTAAAAGTTCATTTTGGTTAATCTAGATGATTGTTCTTTCTGATATGTCTATATGGACAGGTTGAGCTCGTTGTAGACATTTGAGAAATTACAGTACATGATGCGAAGGGTTTTCTCCCCCTTCAAATGGAGTTGCACCACAACTAGGCATTTCGATCTATACGAGATAGCGTCTTTCGATGCCATCATGACCTACAACGTTAATGAACATTAACCCATATAATGTTAATTAATATTAATCCAGCTCACGACCACCAACACGGTCCAAAACCTATCGATGGAGGTTTCCTTATCGACCGACATGGCACAGAACTATCCTTGGTCACTGACACGGCATGGCCTAAGGCCGTCGGCACAGCCCAGGGCTGTCCACAGCTACCAACATGGCACGATCCAATGCTGCCGGCACGATCCGACCTAGAATCCATCGACGCAATCCACGATCGATGGATAATTATAATATTTATAATAAATATTTATAATATTTATTATAAATATTATAAATAATTAACAAATATTACTATAAAATTTTAAAAAATAAAATCATATTTGTGGCTATGGAGAGGGGATAGCACAGAGCTCCGAGGGTCGCCGACGACGGCACTAGAGGAAGACGGCGGTACTAGAGATAGCCTATGAGAGAGATACAAGATAGTGAGATATAGAGAGAGAAAAAATAGAAAGAAAAGAAGAGAGAGAGAAAGAAAGAGGAAAGAGAAAGAGGGAAGAGAGAGTAGGAGGGGGCGGATCGGGCCAGGAAAAGAGAGGAGAGAAAAAGAGAGCAGGGAGGGGTCGGGGCCGACGGTCAGGTCGACTGAGGAAGAGAGTAGATAGAGAGAAGGGAGGGGCATATCGGGTCGAGGAAAGAGAGGAGGGGGAGGGGAGGTGGCAGAGCTGATGGACGAGCCGACTGGAGAAGGAGGAGGAAAGATGGCGGGGCCGACGGTCGGGGAAGAGAGTAGAGAGAGAAGGGAGGGCGGATTGGGCTGAGGGAAGAGAGGAGGAGGGGGAGGTGGTGGAGCTAGCGGATGAGCCGATCGAGGAAGAAGGAGGGGAGGTGGTGGGGCTGGTAGCCAAGCCGACCGAGAAAGAAGGGGCAAGCGGGGAGGTGGTGGAGCCGACAGTGGAGAGGATAAGGAAGGAGGAGGAGGGGGAGGTGGCAGAGCCAGCGGTTGAGCCGGCCAGGGAGCCAAAAGGAGGCGGGGGAGGAGGCACCACTAACCAAAAAAAAGAAATAAAGGTGGAGCCTCACCGACGGTGGAGAGGAGGGAGAGAGAGAGAGCGATCGATGGAGGAAAAATTAATTTAGGGGCAAGCTGGACAAAAATAACCTAACCTATGGCAGTAATTTTTGATCTACTATCATAGATCTACGACAGCGATTACTGAGAATCATTGCCATAGGTCTATGGCAGTAGTTATGAAATCGCTATAATAAATCTATGAAAGGGTTCTCAGTAACCACTGTCGTAGGTTGAAAATGATTTTTTTATTTTTACTCTAAATATTATATAATTTTAAAATTTAATATTCATCTTCACTGTTTATTATCTAAATAATTATCATTAGAGTATCGTTACAAAAGACTGCCTTGATCCGATGGCTCTAGCTTTATCGATCAGAAAAATTTAATTTTGATGATCACGAATGACGATGCAATGATCTGATAGATGGAGACCTTTGATAGATCTAAAAATTTATAATGATGATTTTGATGACATTTATAGCATATTATCAAAGTTTTATTTTAATCGAATATCATTATCATGGTTAATTTAGTATAGGATCAAAGTTTTACTTTAATCGAACCTAGATCTTTATACCACCATAAGAAAACTTATTCAACTCGACTAGTTGAGACCCTCAAAAGTTAGATAAAGTTAGCTTCGAGGGGTTCAAGGCTCAAGTTAAAGCGCACACAACTTAGCATCAGCATGTTAAAGGCACTTTTGGTGCAAGTTTTTGTCCATTGTATGTTCGTAGATTTCTTTTTTCCTTTCTTCTTTGCTTGAGGGCAAAATGTACAGCAATTTAGATTTAATTACACTTTCACGAGCATCTGAAAATAAAATATCTAATAATTCAAAAGAAATGTCACTTGCAGTGGTCCATAGAGTAGATCCTATATATTATGATCAGCAATATATTCTTTATTAGATCTATTATTTGCCAACTCCTACTCTTCCACATTTCTTTTGTTAGTTGCTATGGTTAGGATGAAAAGTCTCCAATGCAAGAGTAGACATGTGAAAATGCCATCACCTGCCCTTTTCGGCGTGATTGCCCCACGTGGCATGAAATAAACTACACTCATAAGTAGAACTGATCATGGGCTGGACCTTAGATCTAAACTCTATTCATTTTTAATCAAACTTCAGATCAGATATATATAAAATTTAATATTTTTTAGATCCAAATCCAGCTCATAATTAGGTCTGCTAATAAGTTAATCCACTCACCTAGCGTTTACGTTATGTTTTATGGGAGAAAGGATAGATAAGATTGAAAGGATTAGAACTATCAAAATGAGACAACTCAGCCTGGCCTGACCCTATCCCACATGGGCCGGGTCAAGCTCGGCCCACTTGTTAAAATGAGCTGCAAAAATCCAGCCCGGCCCTAGCCCTAGCCCACATGGGCTGTGGGTTAGGACTGGGCCAGCTCACTTCTTTTTTTCTTTTTTTTTTTCTTTTCTAGGGCCAGGGGTATGGGGTAGTATGGGCGACCGAGGGGCTAGGGTGTGGTGCCAAAGGATCAGGGGACGGTGCGGTCTCATCGAGGGACTAGGGGCGGTGCGGGAGGGTGGGAGATTTCATAGATGGTCGGGGGCCATGGATGGTCGGGGGGCCAGGGGGCGGTGCTGGAGGCACGATGGGCTGTGGGGGGTGGGGTGCACGGAGCAGTGGAGCCATACGAGTGGCTGAGGATGGCAAAGCAGATGGGTGGGGAGGATGGCGAACACTACAATAAAATCTATTTTTTGCGACATAAATATTTCATCGCAAATAATCAATTTTCGTCACTAATAATTATTAGCAACGGAATTTACGTTGCTAATTCTTCATCGAAAAAAATGAGGTTGTAGATAATAATTAGCGATAGAATACAAATTTTCATCGCTAATAAATTTTTTTTATAATAAAAAATTTTTATCAAATTTTTTTTTATTTATTAAATTATCTATGATGAAATTATTTATGATGGAAAAAAAATTTGCATCATAAATTAATTTTTTCTTGACGAAAAAATTATGTCATAAATAAAAATTATCTATAATGAAAAATTTTTCCATTGCAAATAAAAAAAGTATTTATGATGGAAATAATCTATCGTAAATAAAAAATTATTTATAATAAAAATAATCCATTACAAATAATAAATTATTTATGATAAAAATAATCCATCATAAATAATAAATTATTTATGATGAAAATAATACGTTGTAAATAATAATTATTTGTAATGAAAATAATCCATCATAAATAATTGATTATTTATAATAAAAAAGTTATTTATGATAGATTATTTTCATCATAAATAATTTATTATTTATGATGGATTATTTTTATTACAAATAATTCCATCACAAATCAATTTTTTTAAAAAAATTATAAAAAATATATTTTATATTATATTTTTAATATTTATTTTTATAATTTATAAAAATTAAAATATAAAAAAATATAAATAAATTTTATCATTTTATTTATAAATAAATTTCATCATTTTATTATATAAAAATATAGTTATAGAAAGTATTTTTTATAAATATAAAATATCTAAAATAAAAATAAATATATATAGAAATAGGCCATCGATCGTCAAGCATCGATAATATCTAGAGAAGGAGAATTAGCTGAAGGAGAAGAGTGCTCATAGAAGCTTGAATCGACCTGTTGCTGCCTCATCATCTATATCATCCGCTCCATCTGTGCTATCCACTCCATCATCTACGTTTGGAATAATAGATACTCAGTAATGTGTGCAGTCAACTCAGTAGTCTGCTGTTGATCTTCAGCAGTCTATCTCTATATCTTCACCAGTTGGACATCATAGGCAGCATGGATGTCAGTTTTGGATGGACGTGAAGATGTAGGAGCTCTAATCCCATGCCCTAGCCTCCTAACATAATAGGATCTCGTACTAAGCACCTGATTACAGATCACGTCATCTCTGGGTGCGGTCGAGTCCTTTGGGATAGGCTGGGAATTAATATCTATTATACGATCCTGAAAATTAAAGTTAGAGCTATTCTAAGTTTATACTGAAAATCAAAATATTAATGAAAAAAATAATTGAAAAAGCTTATGTAAAGCTCTTAGCTCCCGGCCGTCCAGTCTCTTAATCATTGTTGATGGGTTTGCTGATAGATCTCGATCCTACCAGGAAGCTTGCCACTCTCTACATCTCTCTGCAATTTGAGAATAATTAATAATATTTTTTTAAATAGTTAAAGAGTTAAAATATGATAAATAAAAATTACTTATCATTTGCTCTATATGGCGAGCGAATGGCCTTGAACTCCCACAATGCGAGACTATCTATCTCACCTAATTCACGATATTTCTGGCATATTGATCCTGCATAGTTAATAGTCAAATTAGTTAGTAACTAAATTTAAAAATAAATGATTCAATGATTAAATTTTAAATAAAAGAAAGTTATCTGATATGCTGAATTCTTGTACGTGTGGCATATGACAGCCCAATCCTCAATATTGATGCTATCATATGATCGCTATCGTACTGCCTTCACCCCTTAATCGTGCACTACAGCATATCAGTGGCGATGAATGCGATGTCGATACTCCTTAATGCGAGCATAAATGATCATCTATAGCTTGCTGCATGCGATCGTGCTCAAAATCAATAATCTCAAATATAGCCTATAAATAATAAATATATATTATAAGAATATAGTATTAATTAAATATTTAAATAAATATTATTATACCTATAAGTGGCTATAGAAGATCTTTCTCTGAGGTCGTGTAATCTGACGCCAATCGAAGAGTGTCGTCGGAGCATAGCTACGACAAATGATGCCCAACTCAGTCTACCATAGCTCGCACCATCCCTTAATAGGTCTGGTATAGCCTGGCAGAATCTCGATGCGAAGATGCTGTCCCTCATGCTCATATCTCTAACACTCAAGAGAGAGGTTCTTCAATGGACCTCATTCTCGCCTCACCACCGAAAGAGAATGGTCTAAAAAGATAATAAATAAATTATTAGTATAATAACCATCTATAAACCTAATAAGTAAACTAAAATTAAATTTTATTATATAAAAAATATTAAAATACTACTCGAGCTTGCCTCAGTCAAATCCGCCTCAGTCGGACCCACCTCTACAGGGTCCTTCGGTGACTCCGATGGTGTAGTAGTGGAAATGGAAGAAGGCTCAGGGGTAGGCTGGAAAGTCGAACGTCGTCATATCCCTCCTGGTGCCATACTCTCAATATTTAAACTATGAATATAATTAACTTGGTATATAAATGAATATAATAATGAATAATTATAGCGAAAAATATGTAAATACTAATGAATAGAATTATATTGTATACCATTATTGCAAGAGAAGATTCAACAAAGGATATAGATCTGCTTATCAATATCCATTTTGGAGACCCTGGATCGACTCTTAAATAGGAGTCTAAGGTTACATCAATGCATGCATTAAATCATTACCAAACTGGATCTTAGATCGGATCTTGGACTAAATCTCGACCTGGATCCTGATCCGAATTTCAATCGAGATCTGATCCAGATCTCGATCTGAATTTCGAACCAGATTCTGGATATAATTTCAGATCAGATCCCGAACAGGATCCCAACTCAAATCCCTGATCGAAACCTGATCTGAATCCCGAACCAGATAGTTCATATGCATTAAAAATTAAAACCTTCAGCTAATGTAAATTAAAATATTAAATCATAATCATTATGAAATACATGGACTAAATAAATAAAAAGATTAAACTATAACAAGTAAAAGCATAAAAATATAATTAAAAACCTAACTATTTTAATTAGAAAAAATAACTTATTACTATTATTATTATTACTATTATTATTACTACTACTATTTTTACTATTATTATTATTATTATTATTATTATTTTTACTACTATTACTATTATTATTATTATTCTTACTACTACTATTACTATTATTATTATTATTAATATTATTACTACTTTTACTATTATTATTATTATAATTATTATTGTTACTATGATTATTATTATTATTACTATTATTATTATTGTTATACTTCATTATTATTTATTATTTTTTTATTTATTAAATTTTAAAAATTGATTAAGCACTAACCCAACATCCCTACGGTGCCCCTCCGCTATCCACCACTTGCGGCCCCCATCCAACCTATCACCGCCGCCCCTCCACGCCCTACCCTGCAGACCCCACCTCCTATGGTGCCACTCCTTTGAAACCCCCGACCTCGATCCCTTGCAGCCAGCACCCATCCTCCATGCCCCCACCCCCTCCGCCTACCACCGACCACCATATGAAAATACCCGCAGCCCCCAACCCCTGTAGCCGGCACCCACCCTCCATGCCTGCTGTCCTTTG
The DNA here is from genome assembly GCA_006176705.1 of Cocos nucifera. NCBI lineage: Eukaryota > Viridiplantae > Streptophyta > Magnoliopsida > Arecales > Arecaceae > Cocos > Cocos nucifera. The sequence goes on from QRFJ01001497.1 coordinate 22,225, forward strand.
CCCTCCGTCAGCCCCCCACCTCCACCACCCGCCCCCCAGACAATCAAAAGAATAGAAAAAAAATCTTACCATTGGTTCAAGGACTGCAGTGGTAGTGGCAACGGCAATGACAATTGTGGCGGCAGTGGGAGACGTGGTCACTGACCAGTTGAAGCCAAGGAGGGGGAGAGAGGGTTTTGGGATTGAGCGAGAGTGGATTTCTTGTGAACGTAGTTGGGGAGATATTTAAAGGCCTTTAGTGATGGAATTTTAGCAACAAAAATTTCATTGCTAAAAGTCTTATTAGCGACGAAAAATATATTTTCATTACTAATAATTTTTATTAATTATTTTTTTTAAAAAAATTTTCTCTCCAACTAATATTAAAATATTAGAAAAAATTATTTACAACATAAATCAAATTTTCATCATAAATAACAATTATTTATGATGAAAAATTTTCATCATAAATAATTTTTTTATAAATAAATAATTTTAAAAAAAAATAAAAAAGATGAGAATATTTGTGATGGAAATATTTCATCGCAAGTAAAATGATTTACGATGAAAAATTAATTTCCATCATAAATAATTTTATTTATAACAGAATATTTTCATTACCAATAATCATCAATATATAAAAATAAATAATTAAAAAAGATTACATTATTTATGATGGAAAGAAAATTTTCATCATAAATAATTTATTATTTTTGATAAAAAATTTTATCACAAATAATCTATCATAAATAAATTATTTAAAAAAATAAAAAATAAATTTTTTATGATAAAATTTTTTTATTATAAATAATTAATTATTTATGATGTAAATTTATTTTTATCATAGATAATTAATTATTTATGATGGAAACTTTTCGTCGTAAATAAGCTAACTAAAATTTTAAATTAGAAAATGTAGACTATTTTAAAATAAAAAAAGGATAAAGATGTGCATGCATGGTCGATGTGATGGGGTTGAGGGGTACGAGCATGTCCACTGTTAACTAGTCCGCAAGCAAATTAATATATTTTTTTAATTTTTTAAAAATTAGTATTTTTTTTAAAAAAATTATTTTCTCTCAATATTATATAATTTTAAAATTTAAAGCCCATATTCATCGTTCATTATTTAAGTAATTATTATGCGAGTATTGTTATAAAAGATCATTTTGATCTAGTAGCTCTAGCTATGTAGATTGATAAAATTTAATTTCGATGGTCATAAATGACCGCATGATGATCTGATAGATAGAAATATTCGATGGATCTGAAAACTTGCAATGATGATCTCTATGATATTTATAATATACTATCAAAATTTTACTTCAATCAAACATCATTATCATGGTTAATCTAGTACAAGATAATTTTGATCATTAAATAAAAAAGAGTGATCAATAGGCCAAACGGTATTCGATTAGGATGATTTTTTAGATAAATGATCTTTGCTACTACTTTGATTGTTTGTACGGTGGTGATCATAAAATTCAAACTGTATATATATTAACGATCTAAAACTATATGTCTCTTGATACTTATTCCTAAGGTCTTTAAGTAATTATATTTGTATTTTGTAAGATCTACTAAACATGAATGGTTCATATACATATAATTTAAATTTATGATCATCACTATATAAATGATGAAAGTAGTAGCAAAGATTATTTATGTAAAAAATTATCTTAATCGAATATCGTTTGGCCATTTGATCACTCTTTTTTATTTAACGATAGAAATCATCCCATACTAAATTAACATGATAATGATGTTCGATGAAAGTAAAATTTTGATAGTATACTATAAATATCATAAAGATCATCATTGTAAGTTTTTAGATCCATCGAAGATTTCTATCTATCAGATCATTATACGATCATTCGTGACCGTCGAAATCAAATTTTATCTATCTACATAGCTAGAGCTATCAGATCAAGATGATCTTTTATGATAATACTCACACGATAATTACTTAAATAATGAACGATGAAGATAGACTTTAAATTTTAAAATTATATAATATTAAAAAAAATAAAATTTTTTAAAAGAATACTAATTTTTGAAAAATTAAAAAAATATTAATTTACTTATGGGCTGTTAATAGTGGACACGCTCTCACCCCTAAACCACATCATATTGGCCATGCATGCACATCTTTACCCTTTTTTATTTTTAAATAGTTCATATTTTCTAATTTAAAATTTTGGTCAGCTTATTTATGATGGAAAACCATCGCAAATAATTGATTATTTACAATAAAAAAAATTTTCATAGCAAATAATCTATCATGAATAAATAATTTCAAAAATTAAAAATATAGGATTATTAGCGATGAAAATTTTTAATCATAAATAATTATTATTTATGATGGAAATCATATTTTCATCGTAAATAACTATTATTTGCAATAGAAAGTTTCCATCGTAAATAATCCACCTTTTTAATTCCTTTAAATGATTTATACATGGTAGATTATTAGCGATGAAATATTTCTATCATAAATAATCAATTATTTATGATGAAAATAATATTTTCATCATAAATAATGATTATTTATAATAAAATATTCCATCGCTAATAATTCAGTATTTTAAATTTTTTAAATTATTTATTCATGATAGATTATTTATGATAAAAAAATTTTCAATCGTAAATAATGGATTATTTATGATGAAAATTTTTTATTACAAATAATTGATCTTCTTTAATTTTTAAATAATTTATTTGTGGCTGATTATTTACGATGGAATATTTTTATTGTAAATAATCAATTATTTACAATGAAAAATATATTTTCATCATAAATAATTTATTATTTATGATGAAAATTTTTTTCATCATAAATAAAAATTATTAGTAATGAAAATTTTTTATTATTTATGATGAAAAATTTTTTCATCATAAATAAAAATTATTAGTAATAAATTTTTTTTTCATCGCTAATATCTATATTTGCAACAAAAGTTTTTTTGTTGTAAATAAATTCATTGCAAAAGATTAGTTTTCCTATAGTGGAAGCGGGTGGTGGGCACTGGGGAGGGGCGCGATGGGCAGCAGGGTGGACCGTACGGTCTTGCTAGAGGGCTAGGGAGCGGTGCAGGAGGGTGGAAGTGCGGATAGCTGCTGGGGGTGGTGTTGGAGCACAACGGTCGAGGTGCCACAGGGGTAGGGTGCACCATGCACGAACTCGCAGAGCAGCTGGGGAGGGGGGAGGGGGGGGTGTGGCCGTGTGGGGTAAGGGAAGGAAAAAAAAAAAAAGTGGGCTGGCCCACGGGCTGATTCGACCCTAACTCGATTCAACCCATGGGCTACAGGGGCTGGGCCAAAAAGCCCACTTACATAAATGGACCAGAATTTTCAGGCCGGCCCGATCCATTTTTAGGGCCAAATGGTTGGCCCATGGGCCTTGGCCCATTTTGCAGCTCTAGGAAGGATGGATGGTCTCCATTCACGGTTTGGTTTAAAAAGTTATAGAAAGGATTGATGAAAAAAATAAAAATTATCCATCCAATTTGGCCGACCAATTTGCATCTTTCCAAATTGGAAGGATATAAGAAAAGATAAATGGAGTATTGATAGATGAATTTTTGCATTAACAACATTACCCTTCATTAACTTTTTGATAAAACTATAATATTTCTTCATTTTATTCATTCAAATTATTTTTATATATACTATTAAATTTTATTACTAATTATTTTAATTTTAGCAGATAATTTTGATAATTATAATTAAATAATTAAAAATATCTTCAATTTCTTAATTTTTATTTACTATTTTTAATTAATTATTTATATAATATTAATTAATTATTAAATTTAATTATAATTTAACTATTTATTTATATAATTAATTTATTGATAATTTAATTATAAAATTATTTATTAAATTAAATTAAATTAAAAATATTTATATAATTTTTATATAATTATAGATTATAATGATTACAAGTTTATGTATGATTTACTTATTTAGTATATATTAGGATTATAAATTGATAATAATAATTTTTTTTCAAATGATAGTTTAATAAAAATGTTATATAAATATCATTCATTCTTTCTTTAATTCCTTCTATATCAAACAGAGAAGAGAACTATTTCTATCCATTCCTCCATGTTTCACCAAATATATAAAATGAGATCCATCCATCCTTTTCCTCGTCCATTCCTCTTTCATCCATCTTTTAATCCTTCGTACCAAATAGAGGATCAATGTGACTCCCACTGCTGTCACCATTCCATCATGAGAGGAGGTTTTTTTATTTTTTTATTCCTCTTCATTGTGCCTGGATTTTATGGACGTCTAACAAGGCCTAACATATCGAGGTATATGAAGAGCACCCTCTGTCTGATAGCCAAGGATCGAGTTCAGGTGCAGAAAGATAACATCCTAATATCCTATACAGTAGATTGAACTAAATTATGAAAAATAAAAATAAAAATGAGAAAGTTCATTTAACTTAGTGTTGACATCCTTTTACATGATATATCTGAGAAAGCTTAAAGTAAAAGATCCTTCTCTTTAATGATGATATTGATATGGGAAGCAATCTCTAACAGCCATTTTATGTGAAATAATTCCTGAGAACAAGTATACAATAATGTCATGGAATGATATAGCATCAAAGTTTGCTGGTTGGAACACCAACACGTGATGCCCTTGACTTCTTCTCTATGACCCTTGATAGCTCTTTAACTTCCTCCTTTGAGATGTGCCGAGGGCGGCTTAGCCAGAGGCCTCCATCAACAACCATAGTAGTTCCATTAACACATTTACCTTCAAAAGAAAATCAAAAAAGAAAAAGATTATGAGCCCGAGAGTATAAGATATGGCAAGGAAAAAGAAGAGTACCTAAAAATGAAAACATATCCCAATATGAAGATGAACACACAAAGAGCTAGTAAATTGATGGAGACTGATTATGCTACTAAATCATTAAGGTTGCTTTCATATCGTAACTATTAGAGGTACTAATAATCTAGCAGAGAATGACATAACTATCAGTGCAGCTAATATCACCATATGACTTTTTTAAGGGAACAATTCATCACTCGTCAGTAACCAATCTTCTGGTATTGACCATTAGAGTTGAAAAGGAACCGATAAACCCCATCAATAGGGTTCCATCAATATTCAATAGACCATCCAAGCTACCTACAAACTGTTATGTCACTAAAGATCGAGGAAAAACATCAGGTGCAAATGCCTCATGAAACGAGTGAAGCATACAACTGATTTGCGCCCAAAACAATCTGACACTCAGAGCATAATGGAATGATGAATCCAAGGAAACACCTATTCCAGCTCCCTTGTATTTCTAGAGAGAAGGAGAAGGCCAGCATCCAGATTGCAAGAGCCAGCATGGTACATTAATATTGCATTGTGTTAAGACCAGCATTTCAAATATGCTAGGATTTCTTGTTTCTTCTGCATCCACACAATTGGCATGTTATACTGATGCAAAACGGGTTATGAATAAAGGGTGCTAATTAATTTATCATGCAGTAAGTTTTGCTGGTTGATCTGATGTTTTCAGCAAATAACGTCTTTATATGTCTAACTACAGCAAAAACAATTCAAAAGTTATTTCAGATTTGATATTTTTCAAACTTCATCCATATAAGACAGAAATCAACAGATATTAGACTAGGAAAAGCAAGGTAAAGGGAGTGGAGAAATTAGAGGGATAAGTGGACTGAGAAAGATAGAGAGAGGCCAGTGGTCCTAAGTCAACATAGTAACTCTTCCACAAAAGCTGATCTCCATCTCTTCTGTACATCCAGACCTTAACACCATTTTGTTCATCTAATTGACTGCTACAACTCTCTGATGGAAACTAATTAGAGCTTAATCAAGCTGGCCAAAATCCTTACTAAGAGGGATGATTGGTAACTTATTAGTCGCTTGAGTCCTTCTAGGACTCTTCAAAAGAACAAGCTTTTGGTGACCAGCTGCCACATCGGGTTACTTATGAGTTGCCTGAGTTGAGTCCTTCTAGGGCTCTTTAAATAACAAGCTTTTGGAATGCTTATAGGCACAAGTTGATGGCATGGAGCTCTTATAGATTTCATAGACTTCAGAAGCAGCAAAACGAGGGGTTGGGTAGGGTCTAATGGCCTTACTGATGTCTTTGCGGAAAGCATTAGGACAGCAGTGACACAGAGTCACCACAAAGTAGAGAGGTGTTGAAATCCTGAATCCCCCTCCACCCCTGCCCAAACCACCCCCCTCCCCCCACTTCCTTTTTCAATAACTCACTAGTTAAGTAATGGTGGCAAGTCAGCACCTTTTAGATGCTCTAAAATCCATATAAAACCTATATGTGTCAATTATACATGGGCTATGAAGTAGATTGGTCATGCGCAGCCATGCAACCAAGACTTCTCCCTCTTCAGAAGGAATATTGACCAATCAGATCTAGGTTCTCAAAATTGACATTCTTGGGCATTCAAAAACCCCAAGATAGACGCCTACAAATAAAATACAAGATGAAAATAAGGTAGAATGAACTAATTGAGAGAGTAAAATAGCAGAACTTGAGGCTCATGAAAGGCCTACAAAGCAGCTCTTCAACCGGCTTCTTTTACCACAAAAGTCAAGCAAAAGGCACTAAAAGAACTGGAATTCTGTAGCTTTTAACTACACCAGATATAACAGAAGTTTTCTTTTTTTTTTCCCCCTTAACCAGGCTGTTGTCCATTGTTTCCTAACAGAGCATAGACATGACTAGAACACTCAAAAATGTTTTCTGACCCATCTGTTAGCCTGCATCATACCCTTGACATGCACATTACACTATTAAAAGTAATCTAGAACATGAACCAACATATGAGTACGGTATGTTTAACAAACAATCACAGATAAACGAGACTGACAAGAAATTGAGGAGTTTTGGGAGAAAAGGGATATACAAGATACCAAGAACACCCAAATGATAGATGTTGTGTTTTTGGACCACATGATAACCCACATTGGCAAGTGAAGTAGAATATTACTCTGACACATAATGAAACCGGACGATATCAAAGAAAAGAACATACTTGAATAAGGGATGGATGTTCACCACAGCATGGCAAGAGATTGACAAGCACTTGTATGTTCAGCTAACTATATGATAGAGACCCAGGTGTGGACCTAAGTAATAGTCAGCACAGCACGGCAATGATGATACATGCCATAAATTCTTTATGGGCACATAAGACAAGACACAGTTCCTAATTTGTGCTAGCACTTAGCATCATCCATGCCAATCTGTGCCAAGCATGCCAACTAGCATGGCTTAGCGGACACAGAATGGTCTGCACTCTTCCCATGCAAAGCCAACAGACCTTTGGCATTCAATGCTTACACCCTTGGACCTAATCCCTAATTGCCTGAAAATATGAGCTATTTTTGTGGTTTCCACCTAAGTTATTGCATTATAATTTTAAGTAGTCGTATTAGTATTTGAAGCCACCAAAAGGTTTAAGTGCTTATAAGATCTCTTACTCTCCCTTCAATCACATGTCAAACAAAACAAATGCAAAGACGCATTCTTTCTTAGATAAGCAAGCTTCCACCTATTTTAATTCTTATTACTGCAAGATGAGGTTTGCAATTCAAACTGTAACATACCATCTTGAATCCATGTGATGCCACATATCAGCAGAGTATTTTTCACTTCGGTGAGCTGTGAGTAGATAAGTTAGGTCTGCTAAGTGCAGTACTGCATCACTAAATGAATGATAAATGACTGAAACACGATATCAGATCTTGTTGCGAAAGTTGTTGACTGACTTTGAGCATGCAGTCCAACCTTTTCTAGCCTTGCTTGCTGTTGGATAGTAAATAAAACTTTAGTTTGCAAAAGTGTCCCACAGTGCAAAGTAAACTATTAATAAACTTTGAGGGTATAGTTTTTTTCTAAACAAGGAAATTTAAACATTATGGCAGTTATACGTTTATCCATAAAAAGGGAAAAAATTTCACCTCAAACATTGACTGAAAATTGGATGACATTAAGATCATGAAAATCTAAGATGTTCAGTTATAACTATATACAGAAAATTAAATTAGAGTAAAAGGAACAGCAGATGGTGCATAAAGTCAGATTAGGTTACAACCTGCATCAGAAGCCAGGTATAGAGCAGCCATCGCTATATCCCATTTCTCCCCAAATTTAAATAGAGGCATGTATTCTTGTGTCTTAGACGTCATCTCTTCTGGATAAAGCTTTCTTAGTCCAGGAGTGCCTTCTATTGCTCCTGGTGCAATCCCATTGACCCTTATATTATAATCAGTGCCCCATTCTAGGGCCAAGGACCTTGTAATACTGTCAACTGCTGCCTGTCAAAGCAGAATATCATGATATATATTGATACTAGTAACTCATTTACACAAATAATGTGAACATACCTTGGCTGCACACAAATGAATTTGGTACCAAGATGCCGTATGGTGCAGAGTCGCACTTATGTTCAGAATAAGGCCACCAGTAGAAGGACCTTTTCCAGGCCCTCCTTTTTTAAGATACTTTAGAGCTTCATGACACATTGTATAAGTGCCAACAGAATCAATGTCCAACACTGTAAATTGGAGCAAAAATGACCATTCAATTAGCACTGTTCTAAAGCTAGAATTACCAAAGTTTTCAAGTTCAAATATATCAACAACATAAGTTAATAACAGGCATAATCATAATCATAATCACTGCCTTTTATCCGACCCAGTTGGGATCAGCTTTATAAATCCTGTTCCCTGATCCATTACAGAACACTACATTGTTGACATTAGGGACAACAATGTGCTGGGCTAGCTGGAGCAGCCTGACCAAAAAAACCAGGCCCAAGCTCAAGATGTAGGCCCTAAAGTCCAATTGAGGCCAAAAGCTAATGAAGCCAGAATAAATCAGGGCCAAAAGCAGGTTTGAACATTCCATGAAAATTGACTTAATCCCAAAAGTGAGTCCACCCTGGCCTAAAAATACCTGTGTTCGACCAAGTTCAAGCTTGGCATTCTAGGCCAGATTATGTTACTTGGACCTTTTGATTCTGTCTGAAGAACCCACACCCGACACTTGAACATGGACATTGCTGCGGCACTTGGACGTAGCTCCCTAAGAAGTAATGCTTAGATATTGAAATGATCCAGCACTTAGACACACACACAAAACACATAACAAAAGTTCATGTAACATAGAGGCCAAACTCTGCAGACCAGGCTTGAGGCCGAGGATTTAACCCCATGCTAAATTAGGCCCTAGCATTTCACACCTCTAGACAGAACTTGTTAAGAAGCAATTAGGTTTTTTGATAGATTAAGAAACCAAAATGTTGCAAACAATTAAGATTGTGATTTTTTAACTTGGTGCAAATTTGATTGATACAGAAGCATAAAAAAAGACATCCTCCAGAAACATATTCAAGATCTATTAGCCAACATCAATGTGATGCAGATGGTGTCTACCTGTTCGGAACCCATTTGGTGATAAATCCTCTGGCGATGCAAGAAAATTGCCTGCCGCCCCGTTAACAAGAATATCAAGCTTTCCAAAATGTCTAATTGTTGTTTCAATAACCCTGGTTGAATCCTCCCGCTTACGAACATCTCCCTCAAGCCCAATTGCCTGCAAGTCATATTGAGCAAACATTACTTGACATGTAAGGAACTCAACAATTTGATCAAACAACCTGCTAACTACTCAGGATAATTTCAATGTAGTAAGGTATTCTACCAAGTTCTGCGTATAAAGTCAGCATAGCATGCGGAACTTTAGCTCATTAAAGCACCTAGATCACATAGAGCTCATCGCAAATCTTGCATATCATACTTCAGGAGAGAAACAGTGAAGGAGAAATCCTGATTTCCTGGGGGCAGGTTCGTTTAAATCTGATTGGATCAAGAGGCATATTTTAAAAATCTCCTTTTAGATCCATATCAGATCTGACATTTTTCAGATCTGATAAATAAAAAAATTAAATTAAATTAAATCTAAATTAGTTTTACCTTGATATGGGTAATTCGATTATCCGTTGATGATCTGTTGATGGCCTGAGGTTCTGGATCTAGCCACGCAAGCGCTTGGCCTCTACTGGTATCCACTCGGACTGGATCTGGAGATCTTCTCCTTCTTTATCATGTCTCCAAAAATCAGATCTGGATTTGATTTGGAGGATCTTCGAAACTCCTTTCGAAGATTTGCTGTCGTCTCTGCAGCAGTGCTGCCTTCTTCCTTTCTCATCAGCTTTTTCTTGCTTGAATCGCACTAATCTGAAGGCCCAACTTCCTTGGGCGTGGAGAGGAGAGAGAGGATCAGAATAGTGGCATGGAGGAGGGAGAGGGGCAGCCTTAGGGCGTGGCTAAGAAAAAGTTCTATAAAAGTTGGGCACAGACAGGTCTTTATATAGACCCTGCTGCGCCACGTAGTGCCACATCACCCCGACCAATCACATTGCTTCGTCCAATCAGATCTAAATCTGATTGGTGGGATGACATCACCTGATCCAATTAGATGAGAGACCCACAGATTCATCCTTAGGTGGCGCCTAAGACTGATCAAAGTTTATAGGTGAGGGTCACCTAGTTTGAATCCAAGAAGTAACCTGGAGTCTTATCCGTATGGGACTCTAGGCGTCCCTGTCCATGGGCGCATGCCATCCTAGGCGTGCGCCCCTTCCTTTTCAAAATCCAGTAAGGGGACAAGCCCTTATTTGCTCTCCAATAAGTGCATGACACATGGGCAGATGTCCAAGGATCAAAGTCAAAGGACAAGAATTAGCAGATGACGAAAAATGGCAGGTGTTGTCTTAAATTTATCTCATAAATTAAGACAACCCTTTCCTAATCTGGACAAACTCCAGTCAGACCAGGTAAAGGTACCTGAGTGAGCACAAACTCATTTGGCTCAGTCGAGACAACTTTTAATGATAGAAAAAGGAGAACGTTAGGCTCAATCGTGTACTAGCACGATTTTCTTGAACCTAATTGAATCTTATTCAAATCAATTGAACTGGGTTAGTCCAATTGATGATATCCAAATCCAAACCCTTATTTATGTAATCTAGTTAGGTTCAGTTCTGTATGGTAATGGGATATGTCGTGATCTCCATCATCGACATCATTGAAACTCCTTTCGATGGATCAGAACTCTTCTGATTCAGACAACTGGAATGATCAATCATCTAAATCATTCTAATTGCTCCCAAAATCCATCAGTGACACCTAACAGTATATGATGGCAACCCATCAAAACTAAAAATGAACCTCTCAGTGCAGCTACTTATGTGATTAAGTTCTTCTATCTTGAGCCCCGATCCGATTAGGATTAAGGTGAACTCATCAAACCCTAATTTCTATCATATGATTTAATCATTTGATTCAAGTTCGATGTGAAAAAATTTAATAGAAACTCTTTCTATTATTTCACTCTCTGCCATGGCCATGGGCTTATGGACTTGATTCTCATGATCATCATAGGGCTGCTCCTCATCCACCGAGGTAGATAGATTCCATCTTGGTGCAATCCAATTCCTACAATGAACATGCTATAGCCAACATACATCTCAGAATTTCGAATGGCTAGGAGACCGAGTCATAGTGTAGTCAAACTATAACATCCTTAAGGTGAACTGCCGATGCACCTCAGGTCAAAGAACCAGACACACCACTGCAGCTTCGAGTCAGTCATCGACGAGAAGGTAGAATTCCTTATGACTACTCGAGGTGGTCACGCTCAGTACCCTCGTTCTCTAACGAGTATCTGTACTCTCGCTCCGGTGTCTCTACACCGTAGACTCAAGACTCATCTACTATGAAGAAGCGATTGTACACTAACCTTTCGGATCAATCACCATCCTCATGATGATCCTACGGTCAGGAGCATTTTATGAGTTAACAATGAAAATTCTTATCTTAAATTTTCAACTCTTGAAAATAAGAATTATCATTACCATTAACTCAAGGGATGTATCACAGACACTAAATACACATATGTGATAGAAAATAATTTATTTTATTATTTATAGTCAAAATTATAATTTTGCCCCTAGAAGTCTATTACAAGTGTCAGCCAATTCTGGCTTTTAGGGCACACACATATATCTAACAAACAGGACATATAATAAGGCTCAATAAGGGTAGCCTCTGCCCATATAAAATCAGAATAGCATGTAGAACTTTCAGTCAATAAAGCACCTAGGTCATATAGAGCTCATTCCAAGTCTTCCATATCATACTTCGGGAGAGAAAAACAATACTCACAAGGGTAGTTTCCTCCCAGTTGGAAGCTGCTTATATGACAGCCCTCAATCACCAGGTGAGGGCTAAAATGGGAAATGGTAGACAATAGAAAATCATGCAAGATTTTGTATTGCAAAATTCAAATGCTGTATTGATTTAATAAACCCAGTACTAAGTTCTTTTATTTAGTTATTGGAGCAGTTCTATAAAAGTTCTTTTATTTAATAAATCTAGTCCTTTTGAAGATCTGATTTGGGGCGTGGCTAAGAAAAAGTTCTATAAAAGTTGGGAGTAGATAGGTCTTTATATAGACCCTGCTGCGCCACGTAGTGCCACATCACCCCAGCCAATCACATTGCTTCGTGCAATCAGATCTAAATCTGATTGGTGGGATGACATCACCTGATCCAATTAGATAAGAGACTCACAGATTCATCCTTAGGTGGTGCCTAAGACTAGTCAAAGTCTATAGGTGAGGGTCACCTAGTTTGAATCCAAGAAGTAACCTGGAGTCCTATCCGTATGGAACTCCAGGCATCCCTATCCATGGGCGCACGCCATCCTAGGCGTGCGCCCCTTCCTTTCCAAAATTCAGTAAGGGGACAAGCCCCTATCTGCTCTCTAATAAGTGTATGACACATGGGCAGATGTCCAAGGGTCAAAGGTCAATGTTTGATCAAAGTCAAAGGACAAGAATTAGCAGATGATGAAAAATGACGGATGTTATCTCAAATTTATCTCATAAATTAAGACAACCCTTTCCTGACCTGGACAAGCTCCAGTCAGACCAGGTAAAGATACCTGAGTGAGCACAAACTCATTAGGCTCAGTCGAGATAACTTTTAATGATAGAAAAAGGAGAACGTTAGGCTCAATCATGTGTTAGCATGATTTTTTTGAACCTAATTGAATCTTATTCAAATCAATTGAACTGGGTTAGTCCAATTGATGATATCCAGATCCAAATCCTTATTTCTGTAATCCAGTTAGGTTCAGTTCTATATGGTAATGGGATATATCGTGATCTCCATCATCGACATCATTGAAACTTCTTTCGATGGATCAGAACTCTTCTAATTCAGACAATTGAAATGATCGATCATCTAAATCATTCTAATTGCTCCCAAAATCCACTAGTGACACCTAGCAGTATATGGTGGCAATCCATCAAAACTGAAAATGAACCTCTCGGTGCAGCTACTTTTATGATTAAGTGCTTCTATCTTGAGCCTCGATCAGATTAAGGTTAAGATGAACTCGTCAAACCCTAATTTCTATCATATGATTTAATTATTTGATTCAAGTTCGATGTGAAAAAATTTAATAGAAACTCTTTCTATTATTTCACTCTCTGCCATGGCCATGGGCTTATAGACTTGATTCTCATGATCATCATAGGGTTGCTCCTCATCCACCGAGGTAGATAGATTCCATCTTGGTGCAATCCAATTCCTGCAATGAACATGCTATAGCCAACATACACCTCAGGATTCCGAATGGCTAGGAGACCGAGTCATGGTGTAGTCAAACTATAATACCCTCAAGGTGAACTGCTGATGCACCTTAGGTCAAAGAACTAGACACACCACTGCAGCTTCGAGTCAGTCATCGACGAGAAGGTAGACTTTCTTATGACTACTCGAGGTGGTCACGCTCAGTGTCCTCGTTCTCTAATGAGTACCTGTACTCTCGCTCCGGTGTCTTTACACCGCAGACTCAAGATTCATTTACTATGAAGAAGTGATTGTACACTAACCTTCCGGATCAATCACCATTTTCATGATGATCCTATGATCATGAGCATTTTATGAGTTAACAATGAAAATTCTTGTCTTAAATTTTCAACTCTTAAAAATAAGAATTATCATTACCATTAACTCAAGGGATGTATCACAGACACTAAATACACATATGTGATAGAAAATAATCCATTTTATTATTTATAGTCAAAATTATAATTTTGCCCCTAGAAGTCTATTACAAGTGTCAGCCAATTCTAGCTTATAGGGCACACACATATATCTAACAAACAGGACATATAATAAGGCTCAATAAGGGTAGCCTCTGCCCATATAAAATCAGAATAGCATGTAGAACTTTCAGTCAATAAAGCACCTAGGTCATATAGAGCTCATTCCGAGTCTTCCATATCATAATTCGGGAAAGAAAAACAATACTCACAAGGGTAGTTTCCTCCCAGTTGGAAGCTGCTTATATGACAGCCCTCAATCACCAGGTGAGGGCTAAAATAGAAAATGGTAGACAACAGAAAATCATGCAAGATTTTGTATTGCAAAATTCAAATGCTGTATTGATTTAATAAACCCAGTACTAAGTTCTTTTATTTAGTTATTGGAGCAGTTCTTGGTATCATTTATAATTTTGTAAACAAAAAAATCAATTTAGTAATTTAAAGTATAAGATCCCCTTCTTATAATCTAAATCATATTTTATTCATATGTAATTAAAACACATATCCAACTCATAACTTAAGTCCTCATGGAACATGCATGCACCATCTGATCAAGATGTAAGTATTATCAGCCAAATCACACAAATGGAACATCAAGTCTCCAAACTATTTTCAGTTCCATTTTCTTGGTACAGCAGCTAGGCATGCAAGTGGATTGGATTGGTTTGGGTACTAGCACAACTGAAATATAATCCATGTCTGAATCAAGTCAAAATCAAGCCTAATCTATTACCATTTTGGTCAGATTGGATCAGGTCTAAAACTTACTCTATAAATCCATCAGGACAAATCAGGTCAAGAATGATCCAAAAATAAACCATAAAAACATGTACATATTAGTTATTTAATTATATGATAAACATATTTACAAAAAAATAATAATTAAACAACATGTAGACATTATTAACAAATCGTTCGGCATAAGATATGATTGAAAACCAAGAATAAATCGTAATCAACAACACAAATTGATGATGAACTGCTGAAAAGTTATCATTAAAAACAAAGTAATTTCTCAAATTCAAGATTGTGAAATTTAAAGTGTATTTGTTGAGTCAATTTGGTTAGTTCAGTTTGAGACATGATACTTAGGGATCCAAATCCAATCCATATTCAAAAGGTCATACTTTTATGCCCAAGCCTAATTTAAACAACTTCGATTGGGATCAGTGTGGAACTTTCTCCAGTTGAATATGGAACAGAAGTAACTCAATTTAATCCACTTCCAGCCCTAATGGAAGATTCACTTCATATTTCAACTTCATCAATCGTAACAAACTTTGGGTCTCTATGGGGCCACCTCTATGATGAACCTCCAACTTTAGTCTCTCTCTCTCTCTCTCCCTCTCTCAGCATGGAAAAACCATTGAAGTGATTTATCATTTTGGAGTTGATGATTTACCAGAGGCCCGTGAGCTTTTATTCAGTCAGTTTTCTTCTTTGTCTACCTGATTGTCTGTTCTAATTTTTATTTTACATCAGACTAGGCTTGTCTAGAAAAGTCTTAACATTTGGAGAAAACTTTGGGCATGTCCAACGTTTTAAGTGAAAGAAGCCATAGCCACCCAGGCACCTCACTTGTGTGATGTCTGAACATACAGGATGAGATTGCTTTATCGACTAGTTGCAAACTTTACCAGGTTGGAACCTCCCAACAACTTAGCACATCTTATTTGTAATGATAATGTCTCATTTTGGATAACAAATATAATTTAGTATTTCCTCCCTTGTTTTGAATGTATAATTTTGGAGCCACCTTGAACTCTAGGAACCAACCAAGTGCCTAGGTGCTAGGCAACCCTTGGCTGCCCTTCAGTCTGTTATAACATTAAATACATATCACTTTTGTATTCTTGTCCAAACAACCTTTCAATCTACACCTAGAGTGCATGAATACATCAAATTGTATATTGTGTTCGTCTCAAATACAGAAAATCCTCAAAAATAGTATTTCGGATACCTAATTTGAGCATCTTATGTGAAACCAAAAAGAGACTCAAGAATCCACATAAGGAGCAGCCCAACCAACCCACCAGCCAGTTGGAATATTCTGATTTCAATGAAATTTGTATTGCCTCTAAAGTAGATGTTTATTATTATACATCCAGCCTGCAGAAAGCAGCATCATGGATATGTATTCTTGTTATCAATAAACATCTATAAACACAAGATCAACAAAGTAAATATTAGAAAACATATACAGCAAAAGAAGATCAACTATAACAAGACATATTGATTCATATTGCATCAAATTAATTGATGCAACGTGATACAGAACCACACGTATTATATTATTCATACCTGCACTCTGAACTTCAGTAGTCTCACAATAACATGGTTGAAGTCCACATTTTAGTTTATTGGTAAGACTATGTGCAAAATTGACATTGCAATATAGAATTAACACCAGCCACTGGAGTTTAAAGCAAAAGCATTAAAGTGCCAACCATAACCATCATCTATGGTTGTAGAAAATATTTAGTGAGCCCATCTTCTTTGTTGCTGAAGGCTCTCCATTACATCTTTTAAATGTGAGTTGGACAAAGGCAAACAAATGATAAAAGACATTACTGAATTCAAGTGATTTATTCTATAAACAAAGATGTGAGATTTTTGTGTTATAGTATGTGAGCAGGTGCACTGACATGTCAAGTGGTCCCCAAGTAATACAAATAAAAGAAGTTATGGATTTTGGAATCAAATGGAATCAACAAGCTTGAGGGTGGCATAGGCAAAAGCCTTGGAGATGTCTGGCCCTTCACCTGGGTTGCAGACATCTGAAAATGCCCTCGTTCCCTTCCCGATAGCAGACATAGTGGTGTTTCTTAATTCCCTTAGTGAGGAGCTCTTTTGTAACCACATATAGCTGCAGGGTGGCCATAGAAGGGGAAACTCGAGGGGCTTCTCCCATGAAGTAATGCAACGATTACAGAGGAAGGGATCCTAGGTTGTGGAAGTGGCAAGAAAGGATACAGAGGTGTAGGAAGGGACAAGTGTTTGATGAAAGTTTCAACCTGAAATTTGAGAGGTTCAGCAAGATCAAATAAGAGAAAGGCTGCATGAAACATTCTTAAACTCAGCAGAGTTGATTTGGTTTGAATTCCAGAGATTAAGGTGATTGACCTATCTTACACACTCCTTCACAGTGTTGGAGGGGGATGATTTCAGACAGGTTATGAGATGACTGTCTTTGAAGCATCAGGGAAGATGTGAATTCAGAGATGCATGTGTGTCTCAGCAAGGTCTAGGGATGATTCCATTTCAAAATGGAATTGGTGAACTTGGAAGACAGCTTCAGATGAATTTTGACATCGTTGTATGGGCCAAACAAGAGGAGATGCATCAAGATTTTTGCAAGGAGACAATTGACATCAGACTGTCTTTCATTGTTTTATGGGTGGTGGCCCAAGATTTCAGTTTCATCTAATTCTCACATGCACAAAGTTAGTGCCAGTGCACAAAGAGGGACATTAGTAGATTCAACAATGCTTATTTGATCCTTGAACCTGGTCGATCTCCTTATGGCAGGTAGACAATATTCCTCACCTTTGAATGGAGCTTGTCTTGAAGCAAATAGGAAATGAAGCAATTGGACAGTTTCCTAGCTTTCAACACAATTGGTAGCAAAATGCCTGCCTTTGCTGGTTTCTTGGGGATAGCAGCACCTTAATAACATGCACCTCCCATTCTCTTGGCTAATGATAGATACAAACGAAACATGGCTTTCAAATTTGAGTAGGCCTGGACCAAATCATTGAGTTTTTATGACACAGCATGGGATTAGTAGGTGGTGAATGGGATCAAATAGCAGGAGCTGGCTATACTTGGGAGGCTTCAAAGTTGGCTCTAGTTGGAATAAAAATTATCCTGAGAATTTCCCAAAAGATGGAGCTATTAAATATAATCATCTAGCTAGATATTGGAGACAGAGCTCTCTCAGCAGATAGAATCAAGATGAAAATTAACATATTACAGTAAATACCTCATAATGGTACCAAAGACCTAGAGTGCTACAGTTAAAAGATGGGACTCCTAATACCATTTTTCCCCATCAAACTGTGAATGGGAGGTAAATGGAGCAACTTCGTTCACTGTCTGCAAGATAGAAGGACCTTAGTGGAGGAAATTTTGGACATAAAGGAGATGATCACTGGTTACTTCAGATGGGTGTTTGACTATATTCGAACCTAGAACTCATTAGAGGAACAAAACCAAATTACGAAGGGGCCTTGAACATCAAATTCTCTATGGCGAGAAAGCACTGGACCAGATGGCAGATGGCTTCCCTCTCCAATGTCACCAATGATACTGGGTGGTAGTCCGAGTTAACCTAAAATACTTATTTGTTGTTTTTTGTATAATCCATCAAACATCGATAGAATCAACTGTGCACATGTGGTGAAGGTTCTGAAAGTTGTGGTGGCTAGCACTATTCGGGAACTCAGTTCTAGTAGTTTGCTTAATGAGATATTTAAGATAATGGCATCTAGGCTCAAGATCATTATTGGGGATTTAGTTTCCCATACCAAAGATGCCTTCATTACTGACTAATATATATTGGGCAACTATGCTTGTGTGGAGGAGATTATTTTGGACTACAAGAAGAGCAATAAGGGTTTTGAGCAAACTTATCACATGCTAGATTGCACATATTTAGAAGAGTTGTTGAGGGCTGAAGGTTTTGCTAGAAGGTGGATTAGCTAGGCCACGACCACCACTACATAAAACAATGAGAAAATCGATGGGGCAGTTTTTACTATGTGAGGTATCTGGTGCAGCACAATTTTCCCTCTTCTTTTCATTTTCAGTGATGGAATTATTACACCATGCACTTTATAAGACAATTGACCATAGACTAATAAAGGTTCAGGTAACTGGTTGATCCATGGAGCAGTGCTAAATTTTCAGTAAGTAAATAGCATAATAATATTGTGCAGGGCCAAGAAAATATATTTAAAAATTTGTAGGCTTCCACTTTAGACTGTTTTAAGGGAATTCTAGATCTCTCCATCAGCTTTGAGAAGAGCCTCTTAGTGTTGATCAAGGACCAATCAAGCAATGGATGCTTCATGGACCACTTGATAAATTTCTACTGACAATCCTTTCTTACCAAATATCTAGGTCTTCCCTTGTTTGAAAGAAAACTCAGCAAAGGGCATCAATTCCTCTAGCAGAGGTCAATTGCTGGTTAGCTAGTTGGAAATCCAAGCTCCTTTTATATGAGCATCGGCTCACATTGGTGACTTCGATTCTTGATGTCCAACTGTGCTATGCCTTTTTTCTTTCTTCCTAAGTAGATATTGGAATGGTTTGAAAGCATTTAACAAGACTTCTTTTGGAGACAATCTGAGAGAGGAGTGGTCAAATAGGAGGCTGCCAAGACAGATGATAGCTTGCAAGTCTTAGGGCCTAGTTGGATGATTGGGCTGAAAATCTTATGAAATTCATGAGTTGAGCCAATACAACCAGCAAAATTATAGGATTACATATTAGACTAGGCCTATATTCATAAATACCTAGAAATAGCTTTGGAGTGGGCCAGCCCGAATCCCATAGAAAGGAAAAAAAGGCCTCAACCTATTGCCATGCCTGTAATCCTATAATTCTGCTGGTTATACTGACCCAACCCATGAATCTCATAGGATTTTCAGCCCAATTATACAAACAAGCCCTTAAAAATCAAGGTGGGCTAGACATCCCCAACATACATGAACGTGATTGGTCCAACCTCACCAAAGAGCCATGGTGCCACTAACTCAATAACATCACTATAGCGATGAGTGGTGCAAAGGGCCTGCTACTCTAGATTGGAGCTATTTGACTTCATGTTTTGGCTATGTACAAGTCTCACCTTTTTAGAGGATGTGCTGAAAACAATATCAGCATTCTTCATCTTCTTTACAAGTGAACCAATATGCTCCTTTTGTTGGATAGTCAAATGGATTGAAGCCCCTTCTCTTGCTATTACTGTCCAGGACCTCTGCTACTAGACACGGAACTACAAAACTGGTAGTGCATGGCTGAGGATCAGATAGGATAGGATGAAAAAGGGAGTTTTGGGATCCAAAATTTATTCAAACATTTTCTCTAGCTGAAAATGCATATCTCTACAACCAGTTCAACTAACTGCCTCCTCGTTCAGTCTTAAAAAGAAGCAAGATTTGGCATTCTGACATAAGGAGATTTTTACTAGCAGCAGGTTTCTTAACAACGAGGTAGAGGGTGGATGGCTTCTTTGCCCTTCAGCTAAACATCTTTGGAAAGGATGTACAACTTTAAATGTTAACGTTTTCTTATGGTTGCTGCTAAAAATAAAAATGATATATTGATGACAGTGCACAACCTTAGAGAAGGGAATTAAAGTGGGCAGGCAGGTGCATATGCTGTGTAAGAGCTGTCCAAAGACAGTGGAGCATCTTATCCTTCAATTTCAGTTTGTCTAACACCTTTGTTTCACCATCAAACACCTCCTTAAGGTGAGGGGATACACATATACTGAAAGGACACTTTGGTCAAGTTGGAAGGTGAAATGAGCGTCCAAGTCAAGCCAAGCCGAATAGAATTGGATGGTGGCTGTGATGTCATGGTTGACTTCGAAAAGTAAAATACTTGTATCTTCCAATAAAATGAGGCCTTGGACCTCAATGTGCTTTGGTCAATGTAATTTTTGCAAGCCACATGTTTGGGACAACGTCAAAGAAGAGAAAGAAAAAACTTCCTATTTTGTTCATTAAGTAATCATCCCTAAGTGTGCAATTGAGTGTGGTGGATCTCATCTCTTAATTCTTTGGTATGGTTAGACTTTAGGATAGGTTGGGAAGTGGGGCTTTTTGTTGATGTTTCTAAGGCTCCTGTTTTTGTTGATGAGTCAAGGTTGTTCCAATTAGGACTCACTAAGCCTTCTTTCCCAGGCTCCCTCTTCTTTTCTTTGCCCTCTTTCCTTTGTTTGGGAGGTTCATTTCTATCCATATTTACCATCTCACTTTCTTAATGAAGCAGTGGTGATCTAGTCACCGTGTCACTGTTGTTCACAAGAAGAAGAAGAAGAAGAAGAAAAGAGAGAATCAATTTCCAATTTTGCAATCATAGCACCAAATTTTTATGCTATTAACTTCTGAATGCAGAAAGTGAAGAACTCAAGTGTGAGACCCTATAAAGGTGAGTGAAGAAAAATGGATCTTCAGAATTATAGCAAAAACAATGGGGGAAGATGTGGCTTATGTTAATTGAATAGCCAGCAACAATCTTCAAGATTTTAAAGGTAACCGTGTACTGGAAGTGGTGTTGCAATGTCAGCATCCTGACAATAATCGATATAAAGAGCAACCTTACATGCTGATTTATTTTCTAGAGCATATCTGCTTGCAACACCTGCATTTGCTTTTCACAGGCCTGCCTTATATAAATCATGTCTCCTATGTTGCCCTTATGATTACAATTCATATCTGCTGTTACCGCCTTAACACTTCCTGAATGCCTCATGCATATCAAAGGCCTTGCACATCACCAATCATTCAATTTGACGTAATGTTTGAATATAGAGATTGCAGACTTGTTGAGTCAATTGCTGCTATCATGAAAATAAAAAATGTAAAAAGATTTCTATGTTAAGCCAATATCTGATACATCACATCCTACTAAAAATTACAATTTGCAAGGGAAAAATAGATATTTGAAAGAGATTCAATCATGAACAAAATATACCAAAAAATTACGGTAGTAAAATATGAAACATTTAGGTAGCATTTGATGATCCAAATGGGATCACCATGGTAATCTAGGATCACCGGTAATCCAAATTTTGTGGTGATCTAATCATCAATGATCTAAGATTACTGCATTTGGTAGGTCATGATCCAGTGATTATAGATCCTCGAATACCCATGAGTAAAAGGTTTAATATTTTACAAAAATTCAAAATCACTGATCATGTAATATCAAAACTATCCATAATATATTCCATAGAAATATATTTATATATTAACTACATATAATACATTATAAATAAAATATTATTATATTTATTAATATACTAATAATTAATAGATTCTATAAAAATATATTTATTAGTCCTATAAATTATTAATCCGATAAAAGTATATTAATTATTATTATAGGATTAATATTTTTATTTATACTTGTAATATATTATGTATTAATATGAATATTTATTTTGATTAGAAAAATAAGATAAATAAAAGTAATATATTGTATATTTTTATTATATATTAAGTATAATAAGATATTTTTACTCTAATTTAAAATTATTATTGAATCATAATATGATAATAATATAATTAATAATATATTTTATGATAATAATTTACTAGTTTGAGAAATATTTTTGTCCTTATATTTTAGTCCAAGATTACCATCTGGGGGTGATCTTGGATCCCTGACTTCAAGGATGGATATCCAATCATCGGATTGGGGGATGATTTGAAATCATTATCACATAGGATCACTATGGTGCAACTAAACGTGATGATTTTATCACCTTCATCTACATCATCCTTGATCTTGGGTAGATCACCCCATACCAAACGTCC
The DNA here is from genome assembly GCA_006176705.1 of Cocos nucifera. Classification (NCBI taxonomy): domain Eukaryota; kingdom Viridiplantae; phylum Streptophyta; class Magnoliopsida; order Arecales; family Arecaceae; genus Cocos; species Cocos nucifera. Next base: position 44,941 of record QRFJ01001497.1, read on the forward strand.
TCTTATAGGATGAATTCCTAATATAACAAAAAAGATCAGAGATTATATGGATATAGGGGTACATAATCTGATTGGGATTACTCTAGTCCAAAAAAATAATGTGCCACTGCAAAGTTTTGGAAGCTTGCTGCACGGTTATGTTCATATTTCATGATTAGAAACCAGCTATTACCAATTAGACGAGCAACAAAACAAAGAGAAAGGATTACTAACTTTTAATCCAACAAAATTGCTCTAATAGTCCAAACAGCTATCAATTATAGAATCACTCCCATCAAAATTTCAAATTTTAGGTAATTATCAACATCTTATAAAGGTCCAGTTTATCGAAATTAGATCAGCTACAACTCCCAACACCATGAAACACATGGATCATCCAACGAAAGCCAATTCATCACAACAAAATTCAATTTTCTAAAGTCAAAGGACACCAAGCTTGAAAAGATCACAAATTTGACGTCATAGCAACTGGCAACAGCATCAGACACATCAAAATTCATAAAAAAGATGACCGTTTACACGAATTCGAGAGAGAATCTGAGTAGAGGGGTCCACCTGAATTCCCTCCGATTGGAGGGCGGCGACGGCAGCGTCGAGGATGTGGCGCCGGCGGCCCATGATGGCGACGGCGGCGCCATGCCTCCCGAACTGGGTGGAGATCTCTAAGCCAATCCCTGACCCTCCTCCCGTTATCAAAGCCACCTTGCCCTTCAGCAACTCCGGCTTGAACGGAGACTCCATGGAAGGTCTCTGTCTTTATCTCCCTCTCTCAGCTCTTTTGGCTTGGATGAGTGGTTGATTGCTCGATTTGTCTATCAAATGAATGGTTTTAGTGGCGTGTAGGACGGTACGAACAGCAATCGTGTCAACGACCACAGGGTAGTGTGCCGTCCGTTTCTGGCACGAAAAGTTATGGAAAAATCATTGATCGAAGCAGGTCCACCGTATTATTTTTGGACCAGTTCAATCCAGACTTGACGTGTATGACCAGTCCAACAACAGCTCGAGATATAGACAGTTGGAGAAAAATATGAAAGGTAAGAAGAAAAAAATCATGATTTTCGATTGGGAAGGGCAGACCCAACTGGGACGAGGACGAGAGGTATCTCATATCTAATCTAATCTAATATATATATATATATATATATAAAATTATAAAAATAATTATTTCTATAAAAATAATATATTTATTTAAAATTCATTTAAAAATAAGATAAATAATTGTTTAAAAATTTAATCGTATATGTGGTCTAGGGTGTCATTGCAATTCAGTTTTTGCAAAATCAATGCATTCTTACTAAAAAAAATGATGCATCACAACCTTTCCATGATATCCTAGAATTACCATCTTTATTTCTTATTTAAATAAAGAAAAAAATCATCATTAAGATATTTATAAATTATGATCATTGATTGGTTAATGGTAGACTGACATGTCTTATATTTATTTGATTCGATTATCATGGCAGTTTTTCTTTTAGTATCCTAATACAGCATGACTAGATAGGGCATTTGGAAAATGGTGCGGCCATCATTCATTATCTCCTACTAAATCATGTGAATATCTCCTTTTATTTTGATTTCATTGGAATAGTGATTGGGACATTATTTATTTTGATTTGATATTGATTACAGCATAATGAATAAATATTCCATGATGAGTTATCATATGTAACTAGCTTATATCCCATATGATGTGTTGGTGCAGAAATGATCGTCGCCGGAAGTCATCATTAGGGATCTGCAAAATAAAGTTCCATCCGGAGCCGGTGGGGGGTGGCTCCGGTAGGACCCTCCGATGCTCAAGTCAGCTCTGGCCAACAGAAATGGAGTGCTCGGGAATGAGTTCCGGAGCTTAGAGAAGAAGAGGAGAGCTTAGAGATCAGAGAGATTAGAATTAGCGTATCTGGAGGGTCTTTTTTATAGCGGAGCTTGATGGTGACAGCTGCAGCCGCGTGCTGGCGGGCCGCTCGAGGTTCGGCGGAGTCAGTCTCTCGGGGAGGTGCCGTCTACGGTACGTTGATTGTGACAGCCATCACCGCTTGATGGCAGGTCGCTATCGCTTGCGGCGGACTGATGGTGATGGTTGCAGAGCTTGCGGCAGATTGATGGTGATAGCTGCAGAGCCAGCCGAATGAAGGGTTGAAGGCCTTCGTCGTGTGCCCACTTCGGAGGAGTTCGGGCTCCTAAAGAGGAAACTTGGAAGGAGTTCGGCTCCCGTAGGCGTTTGGCTGTAACGATGCGGAGAGAGTTCAGCTCTCGCGGGGGTCTGACTGAAGCTCGGCGGTTGGGTTCGGCTAGAGCCCGGCTGTTGGGTCCAAGGAGCTCGACCGCTAAGTAGCTCGGCCGACTGAAGGAGTTCGGTGGGAGTCCGAAGAAGCTCGGCGGATGAGGAGTCCGAAGGAGCTCGGCAACTAAGTAGTTCGGCCGCTGGGAGATCGTAAGGAGCTCGGTCGCTAGAAGTTTGACCGAGGGACGATGCTGAGGAGTTCGGCCACCGAGAAGCCCGAAGGAGCTCGATCGCTGGGCAGTTCGGCTAAAGCCCGACCACCTGGAGTTCAAGGGGCTCGGCCGCTAGAAGTTCGGCCGAGGGACGATCGCTGAAGAGTTTGGGTGCTGGGAAATTCCATTAAAGCCCGACCGCTTAGAGTTCTAAGAGCTCGACCGCTAAGCAATTCGGCTGGCTGAAGGGGTTCAAAGGAGCTCGGCCGCTGGGAGTTTGAGAAGCTCGACCGCTAGGCAGCTCGGTCGGCTGGAGGGGTTTGGTCTAGACGCTCGGGAGAGATCTGATCTTAAGACGAGGTTGTCTCCGATCTTATCTCTGGCCGAGGTTGTCTCTACGCCTTGGGAGAGATCTTCTCTGGCCGAGGTTGAAGTTAAAGCTCTCTAGCCGAGGTTGGCCCGGTCACTCGGGGGAGATCTGTTCCATAGCTGAAGTTGTCCACGATCGCTCGGAAGGTCGAGGTTGATGGAGATCCTATTTTCTGTGGACTTCGGAGCTCGAACTCGGACTTCGCTCGCGTTAGGATGAGGTTCTCCTCCTGTTCCTAACCGAGGTTGACTCGGGAAGAGATCTTATCTTTAGCCGAGGTTGTCACCGATCGCTCGGGAGAGATCTCATCTCTAGCCGAGGTTGTTCGCTCGCGTTAGGACGAGGTTCTCCTTCTGTTCCTAACCGAGGTTGACTCAGTTGCTTGGGAGAGATCTTATCTCTAACCGAGGTTGTCAACGATCACTCGGAGGAGATGTTATCTCTAGCCGAGGTTGTTGCTCGCGTTAGAACGAGATTCTCCTCCTGTTCCTAACGGGTTGTGGGGGCACATTCGGACCGTCGTCCGTCTCCCCCATCTCGTCTAAGGTGAACGAGGTCTTCGGTTTTGCTCGCATTAGGATGAGGTTCTCCTCCTATTCTTAATGGACTGTGGGGGCACATTCGGACCGTCGTCCATCTCCCCCTATCTCGTCCTTTTGTGAATGAGGCCTTCGACTTTGCTCGCGTTAGGACGAGGTTCTCCTCCTATTCCTAACGGGTGTGGGGGCACCTACGGACCGTCGTCCATGCCTCTCCCCCCATCTCGTCCTTTGTGAATGAGGCCTTCGACTTTGCTCACGTTAGGACGAGGTTCTCCTCCTGTTCCTAACGGGCTGTGGGGGCACCTACGGACCGTCGTCCGCGCCTCTCCCCCCATCTCGTCCTTTGTGAACGAGGCCTTCGACTTTGCTCACGTTAGGACGAGGTTCTCCTCCTGTTCCTAATGGACTGTGGGGGCACATTCGGACCATCGTCCGTCTCTCCTCATCTCATCCTTTGTGAACGAGGCCTTTGACTTTGCTCGCGTTAGGACGAGGTTCTCCTCCTGTTCCTAACGGGCTGTGGGGGCACCTACGGACCGTCGTCCGCGCCTCTCCCCCCATCTCGTCCTTTGTAAACGAGGCCTTCGACTTTGCTCGTGTTAGGACGAGGTTCTCCTCCTATTGCTAACGGACTGTGGGAGCACATTCGGACCGTCGTTCGTCTCCCCCTATCTCGTCCTTTGTGAACGAGGCCTTCGACTTTGCTTGCGTTAGGACGAGGTTCTCCTCCTATTCCTAACGGGCTGTGGGGGCACCTACGGACCGTCGTCCGCGCCTCTCCCCCCATCTCATCCTTTATGAACGAGGCCTTCGACTTTGCTCGCATTAGGACGAGGTTCTCCTCCTATTCCTAATGCGGCGACTGTTGACTGTTTCTTCGCTGTCATCGCACAGTTTTTGCATCTAGAAACAACATTATCGGAAGGAAAAAAATTTACCGAAGGAAAGTTACGGACAGTACATCCCCATTTCAGGGTCGTTGGGGCGTTGTTCCTTTGAGTTCCCTCGGGCAGCAAGTCCCGTTCAGACGACCTCCTCTATCCCACACTGGCCTCCTTAATTTGGAGCATGCTTCTGCTTTGTCGCTGGGAGACGATGAATCGCCGATGTACCAAGCTCCTCCCCGGGGTGGCATTGATGACGCCGTGAGGCGGTCGACCTTGTAGTTTGTGGTTACGGCAGCATCCTTAGCTGATCTTTTCCCATTAAAGAAATTTATCCAGCCGCTCCTTCCTTACGAGCTCCTCAATTTTGTCTGGCAGTTGGATGCATTCCTCGGTGTCGTGGCTGTGGTCGCGACGGTAGACGCAGTACTTGCTTCGATTGCATTTATTTGGGGGAGACCGTAACCCTTCTGGTCTTGGCAGCTGGCTTTTAACTTACGTGAGAAATTGAGTTCGAGGAGTGTTGAGGAGGCGTAGTCGCAGAACCTGCGGGGGAACTTTATGAGGGGGAGTTCGGCCTCGCCTGCGCCGAACTTCATTCCGCTTTTCCACGAAACCTTCCATGGGAGAACTTCATGCTTCTTCGTCCGGACCTCCTTGGAGTCGTACGGAGTTCGGCCTCGGTTGCCCTTGGGCGGTCGTGAGCGCGGCCGAACTTCATCTCACCTCCTGTGAAATCTTTGTAGTGGTTTCCTTGGTGGCGAGCTCGAGGTGGAGTTCGGCCTTGCTTGCACTGAACTTCAATCCGATGATGAGCTTCGAGGTGGAGTTCGGCCTCACTTGCGTCGAACTTCGTTCTGCTCTCCTGCGAAAGCCTCCGCAGGAGGACTTCATGCTTCTTTTGTCCGAACTTTCTTGCTTGCAGGGAGAGGCTCGGCTCTGCTTACCCGGACTTCATTCTGCGGGAGAACTTCGTTCCGCCCTTGCTTGCATTAAACTTCACTCGGATGAGGAGCTTCGAAGGGAAGTTCGGCTTTGCTTCGAGGTGGAGTTCGGCTTTCCTTGCGCTGCCAAACTTCATTCCATTTTCCCGTGAAACCTTGCGCGGGAGAACCTCCCGCTTCTTTCGTCCGAACATTCTTGACGACGAGCTTGATGTGGAGCTTGGCTTTGCTTGCCCAAACTTCGTTCCACCTCCTGTGAATTCTTTGTTTGGGGGTTTCGTTGATGACATACTCGAGGGGAAGTTCAGCCTTGCTTGTGTCGAACTTCACTCCGGCTTTCGTCGGGAGGACTTCATATTCTTTTGTCGGAGCTTCCTTGGTGGCGAGCTCGAGGCGAAGTGAGGCGAAGTTCGGCCTCACTTGCGCTGGGGAGGTTGTGGACGTTGCCGAACTTCATTCTGCCTCCTTGGATGCGGTCGAACTTCATTCCGCCTCCTTGCAAAACCTTCTCCCGAGGATGTTCATGCCCCTCTGTCGGGGCTTCCTCGATGATGGGAGTTTCGTTGATGACATACTCGAGGGGAAGTTCAGCCTTGCTTGTGCCGAACTTCACTCCGATTTTCACCGAGAGGACTTCATGTTCTTTTGTCAGGGCTTCCTTGGTGGCGAGCTCGAGGCGAAGTGAGGCGAAGTTCGACCTCATTTGCGCTGGGGAGGTTGTGGACGTTGCCGAACTTCATTCTTCCTCCTTGGACGTGGCCGAACTTCATTCCGCCTCCTTGCAAAACCTTCTTCCGAGGATGTTCATGCCCCTCTGTCGGAGCTTCCTCGATGATGGGCTCGAGTGGGGGTTCGGCCTTGCTTGAGCCGAACTTTACTCCACTTTCCCGCGAAGCCTTCCGTGAGAGAACTTCGACTCTCCGTTTCTCCTTCCCAAATGCGATTGGTATGCCCAAACGCTCCTCCTCAAGGCTGGTTCCTCACGTCCTCATGGCAGGCTTGCTGGTAAAGTCTCCGCCCGAGGTTGTCGCATGACCTGTATCATCTCGGTGGGGCCGCGAGCCCATCCAGAACTGCTCTACATCTGTGGTGGCTTCGGGTGGAGCCTGGGCTGTCGGAGCTGCAACGAGAGCCGATCACCGAGTTGAAGCTCTCGAGGCATTTTCTCTTCGGGAGAGAGCTCTAGTGAGGAAGAACGGATCTCCAGAGAGAGAGAAATCATCGCTGAGCACTCCTTTAAGAATAAGAGAACCTCGAAGGTTCGCCCTTCCTCTAGCGCCAATCTATTGGTGCAGAAACTAGTCATCACCGGAGGTCGCTGGAGTCGAGGCTGCTGAGGTCGCCGTCGGGGACCTACAAAATAGATTCCCACCCGAAGCCGGTGGGGGTGGCTCCGGAAGGACCCTCCGATGCTCAAGTCAGCTCTGGCCAACAGGAATGGAGTGCTCGGGAATAAGTTTCGGAGCTTGGGGGAGAAGAGGAGAGCTTAGAGATCAGAGAGATTAGAATTAGCGTATCTGGAGGGTTCTTTTTATAGCGGAGCTTGATGGTGACAGCTGCAGCCACATGCTGACGGGCCGCTCGAGGTTCGGCGGAGTCAGTCTCTTGGAGAGGTGCCGTCTACGGCACGTTGATGGTGACAGCCATCGCCGCTTGATGGCAGGTCGCTATCGCTTATGGTGGACTGATGGTGATGGTTGCAGAGCTTGCGGTGGACTGATGGTGATGGCTGCAGAGCCAGCCGAATGAAGGGTTGAAGGCCTTCGTCGTGTGCCCACTTCGGAGGAGTTTGGGCTCCTAAAGAGGAAGCTTGGAAGGAGTTTGGCTTCCGTAGGCATCTGATTGTAACGACGCGGAGAGAGTTCGGCTCTCGCGGGGGTTTGACTGAAGCTCGACGGTTAGGTTCGGCTAGAGCCCGGCTGCTGGGTCCAAGGAGCTCAGCCGCTAAGTAGCTCGGCCGGCTAAAGGGGTTCGGTGGGAGTTCGAAGAAGCTCGATAGATGAGGAGTCCGAAGGAGCTCGACAGCTAAGTAGTTCGGCCGCTGGGAGTTCGTAAGGAGCTCGGTCGCTGGGTAGTTCGGCTAAAGCCCGACAGCCTGGAGATCAAGGGGCTTGGCCGCTAGAAGTTCGGCTGAGGGACGATCGCTGAAGAGTTCGGGCGCTGGGAAATTCCATTAAAGCCCGACCGCTTAGAGTTCTAAGAGCCCGACCGCTTAGAGTTCTAAGAGCTCGACCGCTAAGCAATTCGGCTGGCTGAAGGGGTTCGAAGAAGCTCGGCCGCTGGGAGTTTGAGAAGCTCGGCCGCTCGGCAGCTCGGCCGGTTGGAGGGGTTCGGTCTGAACGCTGGAAGTCCGAAGGAGCTCGGCCGGCTGGGCAGTTTGATCGGCTGTAACGGTTCGGCTAAGGCTCGTCCGTTGAAACTCTTCCGCGGCTATTGGTTGCATTAGGCAGGGCATCGGGCTAGACTTTGGCAGGAACGAGGTTTATTTCCAACATGATGCATGGGATGCGATGATCAAGAACTAAAAATCATTTGATTGGTGTCTCATTTTGTTGGAGTAGAGACATTTCAAAATAAAAAATGAAGGAACGATCCAAATAATCATATAAAATCTTATCATAGTTTTTATCTTTATCATGGTCATAAATTTTTAGCAAATAAACAATAATCTAGGCTCCTTTATTTAACCAAAATTAATTACAAAATATAATTTAAAAGGATCTTTATGTAATATTTACTTTTTTAGAGACTAAATTGGAAAACTTAGATGGAACACATGGCAGATGGAGGGATGACACTTGGCGGATGAAAAGAAAAGCTTTCATTTTAATATATATATATATATATATATATATATATATATATTGCTTACTAACTTTTTTTGTAAATATTGTTTACTAACTTTTTTTTGTTTATTTTATAGAAAAAAGAGAAAAAGAATAAAAAAATTAAGGCAAGGAGGAAGCTTCCAATCTAATTTTACTTGGTGAGATCAATCTTAATTCTAGATTTTTTTTAATTTATTATTTAGTTTATTTTTAAATTAATTAAAAAAATACCTACTTAAACTTAATTAAAAGCTTCACGACAAGAGTAGAAATCCTAACTATTTAGAGCATTCATCAGATTAGATTTATTTTTATTTTTACTTTTTTTTATGATCGTTGGAGATAAGGTAAGCATTTTAAGTCTAATTAGTTTCATGCATCTAATTTAGTTGCATAGAATTTTTTGTCTGAAAGTGATTGTGCATATTCATTTTAAAATAACTTAAGGGCACAACCTATTAAACAAGATAATATGAAGATTTAATCATCCTTTCTTAGCCCACAAATAACCAACCAGCATTCTGTATTGATCTAAGCCTTTAATTTAAAATCAATTAGACATCGGTCCTAGAAACTCGAGCTCATTAGAACAAAAAATCTTAAATGTTGGATCGGATTAGGATTAGATAGTTTGACTGGTGTCTAAGATAAGTAATTTAGAAACTATATCCCAAAGAAATATGGATACTTAATTGATTCCGTTAGCTTACTTGGCCAAGATAATCGATGTCTAAGGCAAGCAATGGGGGTACTCCCACCAACTTGACATTTATCTGACCAGTTGAATGGCTGATCTTATACTTGAAGGGCTTGAAGATGATCTTGATAGTTAGGAACTATCTAGATTTAGGATAACTCTTAGTCATGATTGATTGCCTAACTTGATTGCTAACTAAAATATTAAATCTAATTAAAACTAATTTTTTCATTTCTTCTTAGTTCTAAGACTCCTTAGGATCTCTTCTATAGAACTCTTCTTTCTTTCTTTTTTTTCTTCAAAAATAAAATAAAATAAAATAAAATAATAAAATAAAATAAAATAATAAATAAATTAAATTAAATTAAATTAAATTAAAAATAATAAAATAAATAAAATAATTAAAAAAATAAAAAATAAAAAATTTTAAAAATAATAAAATAAAAAAATAAAAAAAATTGAACCATATATTAGGGTTATACTAGTGCATGTACGGTAGGAGATTACTTTTTCTGATCTAGTTAAACCTAATTATAAAATTGAATGGCTGAACCATATTAAATTTAATAATCAAATAGCTAAAAATTTTAGAGAACCATCTAGGCAGATGAAGAAATATTTTATTTTAAAAAATATTTTATTTCTTTCATCTATAATCCATCGACTTATATCCAGTTATCTGATATTCATACTATCCATCATGAGATCAAGTCGACCATAATTCAGATGCTCCCATCTTTCTATGAAAATATTAATGAAGATCCTTACAAGCATTTGGATGAGTTTTTAGAAATCCGCTCTATGCTGAAAATCTAAAATTTGACTAATGATGCTTTTAGACTAATTTTATTATTATTTTTATTAAAAGATAAAGCCAAGTACTAGCTTGGCATAATAAGAAGATCAATCCAAATTTGGGCTGAATTGCAACATGAATTTTTTAAGAAATTTTATCCCATAGATCGAGCCAACACCATGAGGTGAGCTATCATTGAATTTGTTCAGCTTCTAGAAAAATAAATTCATGAATCATGGGAGTGACTTAAGAAATTTATTAGAAAATGTCCACCCCATGGTCTATCTAGGTGGCAAATCGTTCAAGCTTTTTATGAGGATTTAGAAGATTAATATAAACAAATAGTAGATGCATCCTGTGGAGGTGTATTCATGAATAAAAGTGAGGATGAAGCCTATGCCTTATTTGAAATCCTGAGTGAAAACTCAATCAACAATACTTCGTTATCTTTCTATCAAAAGTGGACAGGAATCAATAAATTTAAACATCCAGAATCTAGTTCTAAGACTGATTTAAATCTGATAAATAAAGTGGACCTTTTTGCCCAGAAATTAGATCAAGTTCTAATCCTAGGTCAATAATTTTCTGCATAATTCACATCACCTTCTAATTGTCAGAAGATTTATTCTATTTGTGTTAGCCTAACCCATCATGTGAGTGAATATCCTATGGTTGCACAATTTTCACCTTTCATTCAAGAACAAGTTCAAGCTATGCAAGGCTACTCTAAATCGGTTAATGATTCTTTTTCAAATACATATAATCCAGATTGGAGAAATCACTCTAATTTTTCTTAAATATCCCAACAGACTCAGGCTCTGACTTAAATTTCATCAATGCAAAATTATCAAAATAAGCTCCAATACCAAAACTATGCCTATAATAGTGGTTAGCTTAGTCAGTCTACCAAACCATTGTATCAGCCAGCATACCCACCTTCTCAATAGATCAATCTAGCTGACGATAGGTTTAATTAACTGCAATAATTAATTCTAACTCAATAACAATCGATTTTGACTTAACAACAATCTATCATCAGGCTAGAAGTACAAATAGGATAATTAGCTAAGTTTACCATGAAGAGAGAACTAGGTCAATTACGGAGCCTACCAATTTCAAATCCTATAAATAATCCATCTATTGTCTATCAACCATCTAGACCAAATTATCAATCCAATGTTCTATCTAAGAATTCTCAATTAGAAAATACCAAAGTAATTTCTGGACTTAAAAGTTATAGAATTCTTATGGATCCAAATCAAGACCAGATGAGTGAGGCTAGTACTAATGTTAGCTAGAATATAAATTTAGCAAAAGAGGTTAGTACTAAAGCTAACCACATAGAAGAATCTGAGTCAGAATTTAGTACTGATGCTGGTTCCAATTTGAATGAGATAAATAAAAGAAAAAAGAAAATAGATAATTTACCCAAGACCTATAAATCTAAAGTACTGTTCTCTTTAGCCCTAGAAGCTGGTTCTTCTTATAAAAATCAAGGGACATACAATGAAGTGTCAATGAAGTTATTTAAACAAAATTATATTAATTTATCTCCATAATTAAAGCCACTTTTAGTCATCCTTCCAGTATCCATGAAATCAAACTTAATTCCTAATACAAAAACTCAATTCATGAGTATTTTAGAAGAACAAATAGAAGAAATTCTTAAGAAACAAGGGTCTGAGAATAAAGTTGCATCCTATCTTACCATAATTAGCAATGAATATATTAATAAAGGGATAATAAACTATCTTCTTGAGATTGGTAATCCAAAACTATTGAAATTTTTTAGTTCAATATTTGATACAGGATAGGTAAGCTGCTTTGTATCTGATTGAAGATGGTAAACTTAGCATTTGTTGGAAGGCAACCCCATATTTAGTTTTCTTAAGTCTAATTTATCTTTTTAGTTTATTTCTTTTTAGAACATGTTGAATAAGTTGGAGGAAGAGTCAAATTTTCAAAATCATGCTGGACTACAAACATATCGAGTCAATGTATTCTTTCCTATTCTTTATTACATCTTTTATTTTCTTCTCCATTGAAAATAATGTCGATTAAGTTGGAGGAGAGAATAATAAAAATTTTAAAATTTTTAAAAAGTCCTCGAAGAAGTTAGTATTTATCATTTAGACATCCGATGATGCTTAAGAATCAAGTTGAACTAAGCATTTTTTTAAAAAAATTGATGTACAAACCAGAGAATTTATGAGATATTAAGGATCAAGTATTAAAAAAATCTAATAAAGAATTAAGTCTAAAATATAAATAATTTTTTTTGAGTATTTTTAATTTTTCTACAAGCATCAAAGAAGAGTCTACTTTTTATGGACTTATGTAGGATAATTATATATTTCTTCATATAAAAAAAATAATTATAAAATAAAATAGTTTTCTAGTACTTCTCACTGAGTAACCGGACCTCTTTGTCTAAGCAAGCATTGAGTTTCATATCAAAAGATGAAAAGAACGAAGAAGCTCATTGTAAAGCTAGTCTTAACTCGTAGTCTATTTGATTTGAGCTAGTAAGCTTGAGGAATATTTTATATCTAGTATCCTAAAGTCAACTGGTTTGAGAGTCATTGATCCAAGACTCGCTACATGGATCAAATAGAAAGCTTAAGGGATTAAGGCACTTAATAGTGGTATAATGTTTAAAAAAAATACATTGATTTTCCACCAAGTAACCGAATCTCATTGCCTAAGCAACGATATTCACGTCAAAAAGTCGGTAATGTAAATAAAAAAAGTTCAACAAATGAAGGATGAAAGCAACAATACACTTGCCCATATGAAAGTTTAGACAATTTAGAGATAAAGGTAGGGACAATTAAGAAAAAGTTTAGAAAAATTAAATGTTCTTCACTTAATTTTTATATTAGTAAGTACTAATATCCTAATGACATACCTTACTCATGCTCTACTGAACATCAATGGCTATTTTGAAAATTACTTGGATAAAATTCGAAACTCTAAAACTAAAAGGTATCTAAAACTAAATTCTTTCTTTACTTGAGGATGAGCAAAACTTAAGTTGGGGGGTGTGAATATCTCCTTTTATTTAGATTTCATTGGAATGGTGATTGGGACATTATTTATTTTGCTTTGATATTGATTATAGCATAATGGATAAAGATTCCATGATGAATTATCATATGTAACTAGCTTATACCTCATATGATGCATGGGATGCGATGATCAAGTAAGAACTAAAAATCATTTTATTGGTATTTCATTTCGTCGGAGTAGAGACATCTCAAAATAAAAAATGAAGGAACAATCCAAATAACCATATAAAGCCTTATCATGGTTTTTATCTTTATCATGATTATAAATTTTCAGCAAATAAATAATAATCTAGGCTCCTTTATTTAACCAAAATAAATTATAAAATATAATTTAAAAGGATCTTTATATAATATTTACTTTTTTAGAGATTAAATTAGAAAACTTAGATGGGACATGTAGCAGATGGAGGGATGACACATGGCAGATGAAGATAAAAGCTTTCATTTTAATATATATATATATAAGAAGAAGTTCTTTAAGATATTTTTTATTTTTTTTTATTTCTTTGAAAATTAGTATTTTCCTTCTATTGTCATTAGATCAAATTTTTTACTATTTTAATCTCTAAAGCCAATTCTTTTATTTATTAATATAAGATATTTTAAATTAGTTTTTATTACTGCATGGCTCCAGAAGTTGATGTAGGATCGCGCTGGAGAGCTAATCAGGATCAAGTCGATATAGATCGTAGATTGACTTGCAAAGAAGTTTCAAAAATCGATGGGGTATCCTTTGGTTCAGGATCCTTTAATACTTAAGTCAATTTGGGCCTTAAGAATAGATAGTGGAAATAGAGAACTAGAAGGTAAGAAAGAAGGATTTGAGTAGAGAGATTAGGATTCGATCTTTCTTCAATAGGAAAGTCGAGAGTAAATTTAGTGTCGACTCTGTGAAATGTATTAGGAATAGGTTATATTTCATCTCTAACCTTATTCTTTCTTCATTTTCCTAAAGAACCTTAGTGTATGCCCAACTACAAATGACTATTAGGAATAGGTATTGTTGTAGCTACACCTACAGCCTTGGCATTGTTGGAGGTCGGACTTCATCCATCACTGAGGGCATCAGAATTCAATGATTGGAGATGGCAACTTTGGATGTTTTGGAGCTCCGACCTCTATGGTTGGATTCACATCTGTGCTTTCAACTTTCCATAAATTGCAGACGTCAGTGCTTAATTTGACTACAACCGAAAGACCAAGGAGATTATTTTTGGCTGATCTCATAAAATTGGTCCATGGATAACGATACGATTTGTTTTATTTAGTGCCAATATTGGCTTCATCAGGCTTCAATGTTCTTAATATTGGAGATATCGACTTCGACAACCACAAATTGCCTAATTCGAGATCGAAGATCTTGATCTCATCCAAATCCGAGCTTAGTCCTTGAAAGTCCTAATCACTATCTTATTGATCTCAATATATTTCATTTGACCTCAGAGGTATATATTTCAAATAAACTTGATCTCAGCGGTCCAAAATACAACCTTGCCTGAGGTTGGAGTTGTCAACTTTAGATTATTTAGACCTCCGATTTTAATTCTAAATCCTATTTTAACTTAGATCACTGGTCCCTGTTTCTACCTCATTAGACCTCCGACTTGATGGTGCCAAAATCCATCGAAAGTACAACCTTCGACTTAATATGATCTCCAAACTCATTTCCACCGACCTCGATTTCATCCACTACTAGAGTTCTAAATTGCTTCATCCACCATTGGAGTCTCAACTTTGACCTTATCCGATCTCCGCCCTCTGAAATGTAAGCCTGGGATTCATGTTTTTTTTTTTGGCAAGCTGCATCAATTACATGGGGGCACCATTTCAGATAAGGAAATCACAACGGCTTAGATCAAATCTTATCAAAAAGACAAGAAATCAGCCAATGCTATGTCCAAACGTGGAAAGATAAACTCTTTTAATGCGTCGACATGCAAAACTCGAGAAACAATTGAGTCTTCCGAGTGTACACGACACTAACCCCTCCACTATAAATAGAGGAGAGTGGGGATTGGAAGGTATGCTTCACTCAATAATTTTTATTCTCTCTCTATTCTCCAACCGCTGACTTGCTTTTGTAGGTATCGTGCTCCAGCACTTTGGCACTTCAACCAAAAATAAGTTTTTTAACCTCGAGCCTGTGGTTTGGCAGCAATAGTTGGTGCTATAGGAAGGGCTTTCCAACCTTTATTTGGGAATCAATTCAGAGGGAACAATATAAGACTAAGAAGGGGATCATTGAACGTATCTCGTCGCTCTAATGAGGTGCATCCAAATGACATGCAGCTATCGATCCCCAAATCTGAACTAGTTGTTGCCCAGCTATGCAACCCAAGGAGGGGTGAATTAGGTTATTAAAATTTTAAAGTGACGTACGAACCATAAATAATACGTTAAGAGATTGAAGTGTAATGTGCAGTGATAATAGTGAGCTATGTATTAAATAAAGAAATAAGTAAGCAAGAGAATGAAACAAGAATAGAAGGATGCAAAGCAAGTAATCACAAACAAGAGGGTTTATAGTGGTTCAGTGCCAATCTTGCATCTACATTCACTCTTCAAGCTTCTACTTAAAAATTTCAATCCACTAATCGTATACAATAATTACAATATCGAAATCTTTCAATCCTAGCTATCCTAAGCTAGAACACTTATTTTTTGGATACAAGTCAATTTAATACACTCCGATTCAAGATTTGGATCAACCTTTTCAAGTTTTGGAAACCCTCCAAAACTTAAACTAAAATAACAAAACAGAATACAACATCAATGATAGTGTAAATTAGGTTTAGCTTCTTAATAAGCATAATAAAGCTTTAAATATACTCTACACAAAGTAAAAGAAGCTTTTGAGAATCCACTCAGAAGGAATAAAGACTTGAATGAGCGTTGAAGAGGTGGTTGAGCTTGAAATCAATACTTTTTTGGCTTGGAGTGAGATTTCTTTAGGGCTAAATATTCTCTTGATTTTTTCTAATTTTTTTCTATTTGAATGCTTTTATATCTTTAATCAATGTTGGAGAGTGAATAGTAGCTATTGTAGAGTAATTAATAGCCATTAAATGCTTCAAAAATGGGCTAAAAAATTAGTTGTTACAAACATTTCCATTGTAGGGGTCGACCCATGGGTCGTCCCCTACAGCAGAACAAAAATATCAGTTTCTATTTTTGGTGGTAGGACAGCAGGGATCAACCCATGGGTCATCTCCTAGCAAAGGGGTTGACTCTAGGATCGTTTCTTTTTGTGTGCTACTCAAAAATTGGCATGCCAAACTGCCCATTTCAAAAGAGGATAATCTAGGGATCATCCCTTTTTACCCAAGCCAATTTTTTTTTTACTTTTTGGCTTTTGAAACTTTTCAAATTACCTCCAAAGATTTTAAATTCTTCTCTAATGCTCTTGAGGCTTCTAAAAAATATTGTCTTATCTTCAATTTAATGAAATTGAAGCTTTAACCTTCTTCAAATATTTTTATCAATCTAAAAATTTTTGTATAACATAAAATACATAATTAAATTTTTTTAAAGATAAAAATTATTAGTACTTTTCTTAAATATTTTGTAATCATCAAAATTAATTCTTGAGACAACCCCAGTTCAGGTACCACTACCTCCATAGCCAGCTCCGTCTGTATCAAACGAACAATTCAATAGCCTTGTACAATAGGTCCAAGCCCCGTTTGCTGCAGTGCGTAGAATGCAGCAAACTTCCACGCCTTAGCCACCGCTTGATGCTCCACCCCCAAGGAGGGACCACGTGCCGAATCGATGCTCACCCCATGAATTTTGAGGCCAAGACAAAGTCATCATAGCCAATATGCTGGCCCTATCAAAAGGAGGCATGGTTAATCCCCGACTCTACCATCAAAAAGGGATTCGACTTCAAGAAATCGATCTCCTTGCCACCATGGCCCAAACACGGCCCAAGACTTTGAAGTTGAAAGAAGGTTCCAAGAAATGCGATAGAAGATTGAGGCATTAGAAGGCCGAGCTCAAGGTGAAGACCTCAGTTTTAACTCTGACCCTTGCTTTACTAGAATTTTGGGGGAACTACTACCTATGTGGTTTAAGATGCCATAGCTGGAAGCATACGATGGGACATCGGATCCCATCGATCACTTGGAGACTTCAAATCTCTGATGCTCCTCCAATGGACATCAAATATGATTCTATGCCTAGCTTTTCCATCGACATTGAGAAAGACAACTCAACAATGGTATTCGGGCCTTCGCCCAGGTTTAATTGATTCTTTTGAACAATTTGAAAAGGCATTCATGTTTCACTTCGTTAGCAGTTGTCGGTAGCATCGCCGATCTGACTACCTTATCAGCATCAAGCAAGGAGAGCAAGGACCCCTACGAGACTACATCAAATGCTTCAACGCCATAACTCTGGAAGTACATGACTTAGATTAGTCTGTAGCTATGACAGTGCTCAAGATCAGACTCTAGAAGAATGATCTGCTCTTCTCACTCGAGAAGAAATATCCTAAAAATTTTATTGACATGCTAACAAGGATGGAAAAGTATGTGAATGCAGAGGAGGCCTGGGCTCGACATGGAGAAAATCCTAATCATGAGCCTCAGGAGAATAAGGGGACAAACAAAAGGATAAAAAGTCTGACGTCTAGCAAAACAAACAACGACAGTCCCAGTCACCTCTCCAAGGTGCTCAAGCTCGATCATCGCCAGAACGCTGCCAAGCTAGGTCCCCACCTCGGAGGTTCAACAATTATATGTCGCTCAACAGTCCAAGAGCTCAAATTCTGATGGAAATTGAGCATTGAGATGATTTATCGAGGTCGAAGAAGATGATGGCTCCACCACATGTACGAGATCCAAGAAAGTATTGTCGATATCATTAAAACCATAGACATGATATGGTGGAGTATCGATAGCTTAAAGATGAGATTGAATCACTCATCCGATGGGGGTGACTGAGGAGGTATGTAGTGGAGAGTCCATACCCAAGGAAGTTGAGACATGAGCCATCTTGGCCGAAAGAGCCACAAGAAAATAGACCTGTGATAAGGGTCATCTATACCCCCTCTCCAGGATAATATGATGACCCCACACTCAAGCTGAATCAGGTCGGCCAAGGAGGAAGTCGAACAAAAGAAGAGAAGCAGAAGAAGAGGAGGATCCAGTAAGAAATAACCTTTTTCGACGACGACCTCATGGCATACCCATATAATGATCCAATTGTAGTTATTTTAAATATTTCTAATTATAATGTATGACATGTTTTGATTGATAATGGAAGCTTGGTAGATATCTTGTTTTATGACGCCTTTGTTCAAATGGGCTTATCTTGCAATCGCCTAAAAAAGGTTGCATTCCATTGGTCAGATTTTTTGGCAGCATTGTACTTATGGAAGGGGCCATATCACTCCCCATTACTACAGGACAAACTCCAAAGCAGTCGATAGTTTGAGTTAATTTCTTAATCATGAAGATTCTTTCTGCATTTAATGCAATATTAGGCCAATCTAAATTGAATGATTTTTAAGCTGTGGTGTCAACTTGCTATC
Source organism: Cocos nucifera (assembly GCA_006176705.1). Lineage (NCBI taxonomy): Eukaryota > Viridiplantae > Streptophyta > Magnoliopsida > Arecales > Arecaceae > Cocos > Cocos nucifera. The sequence continues at coordinate 63,045 of QRFJ01001497.1, forward strand.
TACTAATGAAGTTCCCCACTTCTCAAATAGTAGAAGAAGTTCGAGGAGACCAGTAGGTGGCTAGAGCATACTATATGGTGGTTCTATGGCGGGGAGGCACCCAAAGAATCTCTTCCGTCTGAAGAGCTTGATGTCCGAGATGAAGGAAACAGATCTAGAATTTCATGATTAGATTTTGAAATTTTTTCAAAAACATACAGCAGAAGAGATGAACTAATCATATTAATTCATAATAAAACATGAAATAGCTCTAGATATAGGATCCTATCACATGATTTAAGTATGCTATTAAATCTAAAAATAAAAATAAGAAAGGATGATGTTGATCAAATCAACATCAAAACAGTACTAGATCAAATCTAGATAATAGAAAGGAGATTGTATCACCTTTACCTTTGTAAGTTGGATTCTTTAACTTGCTGATTCAAGACTGAGGTCATCGCTCCATGCCACACACGTATCCATCTTCTATAGATTATCCACACAAGGTCTCGATGCAAGATTCAAAGTCTGATGACAGAAAATTAGCACAGTATGCTAGTACTGTACTGATCCTTCTTTGATGGCTGATCTGGATCCTCCTTCTTCAAATCTTGGATCCTCTAATAATTAGAAGATGAGGAAGAGGATTTGGAAAGAGAAACACTTCTCTAAAACTTAGAAAATAAGAGAAAGAGGAAGATCAACAAAACCCTAGAAGAAGAATCCTTTCTTCTTCTTCGTTTCTCTCACCAAGATATCTTGATTGGTGTCTTTACAAAATCCCACGCCCAAGCTTTTTGCACCCAGCTCTTCCCACACCCCAATGGCTCTCTCTCAGGTCAATAACCTTTGAAAAAATCAAGCCAAAAGTCCTCTTATATAGAGAGATAGGATAGACTTCTTGTCTAGGTCAAATACCTAGCAAGGGTTGTCCAAAAAGGGCAAGACAAGGGGCATCAAACTCTTGGACGTCCTCTCTCTTTTTCCATCCATGGACCACCTAATTTTATGAACAAAACCTCCCTAACATTCCATGAAAATCCTAAAAAAAATCTGGGAGGGTTGGCAGCACAAAAGGAACACTTTTGATTTCTTAAAATTCTATCTCATAGAATTTGAAATCAACACAAATCCCTATTTTGACTTGGTCCACAACTAATTTTCATGTAAGAATTAAGGGAGAGAAAGGGGCACGTGTGAAGGCCTAGGGCGTGAAGAGTTTCACACAAAAACTTCAAAGAAAATTGGTATGGGGCGTTTGGAATAAGATGGCACAAGGAAGGAAAGTCCTAATCACACTAGAACTTTCAATTTTGACTTGGTCAAAGATCACATCAAATTAAATCAGAATTAATTCAACCCAATTAGAAGAGATCTTCGTTCAACTAAAAGCCTAATTAAATCAAATTTAATTTTTAATCAAATTAGAAATTAGGTGCAAACAAGTCCTAATTGAACTAGAACTTATTTTTTCTTATAATTGGCTCATCCAATAAATCAATTAGACTTGATCCAATCAAGTACAAACCAAATCTAACTAAATTATATTTAATTAGACTTAATCTCAGTCCTCTAGTTTAATTAAATTAAGTTAATTAACAATCTAATTACTAATTGATCCTCCTGTAACACTTGCACTAGGTCAAATATCAATCGTATCGATTGTTTGACCTAATAATGATTCTAAATCATTGATCAACCATCCGATTAAATTGAGATCATTTATGTATGTGATCTCATAGATTCGAATCTAAATCGATAGCATAGGAATAAATTTATGTACCAATCAAAATGACCATCTAGCAATGATACTCGATGGTCAGATAGGTCGAATGTGTAAAGCAACACTCTTAGAAGCCATGTGGATATAGTTTTCGTATAATTCATCCCTTTGATCTTAATGCTCATAGGATGACTCAGAGTTTAATTATCAACCATGATTAGATCATCCATATTGTATTTCAAAATATCAAATCCATCTCATGGATTACTTTGGCCAAGGTTTTGCTAAATTAAAATATAACGATGCATTTTCTCCAAACTCTTGGAGTGGTCAATTCCATCTTGATCACTCACCAACTTTACAAGTATTGATCATGCCTAAAAATCTTCCATCACTAAATTAAAAATTCAGATAGTCAGGCATCAAAGCACAGCGAGTTGCTTGTAAGCCATCATGGTGATCTCAGGTTTAAGGAACACTTATACCCATATCCCATCAGAGCAATTCTTGATAGTAGAATGCTTCAAAATTGATCACGTTCAATGATGATGTATGCTTACATCTCATCTGTATGCTATACTAGTATCTCTACACTCCTTAGTTAAGAGGATAACCAACCTATATGGCATATAATGATCTATATCCGATAAACGTTATTAACTTAATTAATAATGTATCATTTAGTTATGAACAATTTAAGGACTAATCGATAAATCCTCTCTTTATCAAAGTTAGATAGTCCTAAGAACTTCATCATAGTAAAAGAAGTTCATTAGAAGATGCAATCTTTATGATGAAAATGCTAAAATATTATTTTATTCAATAATAAATTATTTATAAGTATAAAGTAGCATAATCGTCAATAGACTAATGATTGACTTTGGAACATAATTTCCAACAACTCTCACTTATCCTAAAGCCACTCGGTATAGTATCTAATACTCATCTTTGACTTATGGTTGTCGAACTCCTTTACCGCTAGGGCTTTAGTGAAGGAATTGGTCAGATTCTTCTTTTTGTCGATCTTCTAAAGATTGACGTCACCTCAATTCACAATCTTTTGGATCAGGTGGTAGGCGCAGTATGTGCTTCATCCATTGGTGTGTCTTCATTTTCTTCATCTAAGCAATGGCACCAGTGCTGTCATAATAGAGCAGGACTAGACCATCAATGAAGGATGCTACTCCAAGCTCGGTGATGAACTTTCTCAGCCACACAGCTTTCTTCATGGTATTTGATGCTACGATGTACTCTGCCTCATATATAGTGTCTGTCATAGTGTACTGCTTGAAACTCTTTTAGCAGATGGCTCTATTATTTAGGATAAAGATATAATCTAACACGTTTTTGCTGTTATTCTGATCAAATTGAAATCTAGAGTCGGTAAACTCTACTAGTTTCAAATTTGATTTATCATAGATCAATCACTAGTCCTTAGTATTTCTCAAATACTTAAGGATGATTTTCATCATCTTTCAGTGATTTTCTCCTGGATCAGATTGGTATCTGCTTACTACTCCTAGTGAATATGCTATATCTGGTCTCGTACATATCACAGCATACATGATAGATCCTACTATTAAAGCATATGGGATTCTATTCATATGCTCTTTTTCTTCAGGAGTTGTCGGATAATCTTTCTTAAAGAAAAATTTTTTGGCCTATCAAAAGATAGCCCTTTTTAAAATTCTCCATGCTGAACCTCTTCAGCATGAAATCTATGTACATGGAATGGGATAACCTAAGCATCCTCTTAGATCTATCCCTATAGATCTTCATCCCTAGAATGTAGGATGCTTCATCCAAGTCCTTTATGAAGAACTGAGATGACAACCATACTTTTATTTCTTGTAGTACGGGGATGTCATTCTTGATTAAGAGAATATCATTTACGTACAAAATAAGAAATACCACTTTTGGATCATTTGTCCACTTGTAAATGCAGGTTCTTCTCCATTCTTAATGAAGTCATATATTTTGATCACCTTATCAAAATGCATGTTCCAACTTCGAGATGCTTGCTTCAATCCATAAATGGATCTCTGAAGTTTGCATATCTTAGACTCATCTATGGATGTGAACCTCTTAGATTGTATTATATACACCTCTTCGGTCAGCTCTTCATTCAAAAAAGCTATCTTCATATCCATCTGCTAGATCTTATAGTCTAGATGGGTAGCTATCGCAAGTATTATCCAAATAGATTTGAGCATTGTCATAGGAAAGAACGTCTCATCATAGTCAATACCATAATATTGACGATATTTCTTGGTAACCAAATGGACTTTATAGATCTCCACTTTTCTGCCTACGCCCCTCTTCCTCTTGAAGATCTACTTACACCCAATGAATTTAACTCCTTCGGATGGATTAACCAATATCCATACATCATTGATCTTCATGGACTCCATCTCAAATTTCAAGACCTCAAGCCATTTCTTGAAATCAGGTCTCTGCATTAAATCCATATAGGAGATCGGATCCTTATCATTCTCATCGAGTTCAACAATATCATCATTCTGGACTAAAAAATTATAGTATCTATCCAGCTGACATAGTACTCTATTAGATCGTCTTAATGGTGTAGGTATACTAGGCTCCAAATTTGATCTGATCAAATTCGGTTTAGGTTTGGCTACTAGTATCGATTTTTCTACCTATTGAATTTTCTCAAGTTCAATCTTAGAGGCAATAATTCCATCACTAAGAAATTTTTTTTTCAAAAAGATTGCCTTAAGGCTGACGAACATCTTTTGTTTATCAGCATGGTAGAAAATATATCCTTTAGTTTCTTTGGGGTATCCTATGAATGTGCATTTGTCAGACTTAGATCTAAGTTTATCTGTGATTAACTATTTGACGTAAGCCAGGCACCCCCAAATTCTAAGATGTGAAAGTACTGGCTTACATCCTGTCCATATCTCATATGGAGTTTTAATTACAAACTTACTTAGAATCTTAGCTATTTAACAGATAGCAAGCTGATTCGAGCGTATATCCCTAGAAGAATATCGAAAAGCTAGCAAAATCTATCATGGATCAGATCATATCTAATAGAGTTTGATTTCTTCTTTCAGACACACCATTATATTATGGTGTCCCTGAAGAAGTTTATTGGAAGAGAATCTCATTCTCTCCTAGATATATGAGAAACTCACCAAAAAGATATTCATCTCATCGATCAGATCGAAGAGTTTTAATACTCTTTTTAGTTTATTTTTCTATTTCATTTCGGAATCGTTTGAATATTTTAAATAAATCTGACTTGTGTTTCATCAGATAGACATATCCATATCTGGATAGATCATCTGTGAAAGTGATGAAGTAGAAATATTTACCTCTAGCACTTGTGCTCATAGGCCCACATATATCAGTATATACAGACCTAAGAGCTCAGTGGCCCTCTCACCTTTTTCAGTAAAAGATGACTTGATCATTTTTCTAAGAAGACAAGACTCATAGGTTGAAAGTGATTCATAATCACTGACTTTGAGAATTTTCTCTTGAGTCAACATATTTATCAAGTTCTTGTTAATGTAACCTAGCCTACAGTGCCATAAGTAGATATCATACACATTATCTAATCTGGGATGCTTGCCAATGGAGTAAACTATATTAATAAATTATGATAACATGTATATCCCATTATTCAAATATTCAAAAAATATAGTAATACTATTCAAAATGATATTATAATTTTTTTTTATTGAAATCTCATAAATATTTTTGGCTAAAAGACCTCCAGAGATGATATTCAAAAAGAAACTAGAACAAAAGTAACAATCATTAAGAATAATGATATGAGATCCAAATACAAGTTTTAAGATTCTTAATGCTTGAACTAGAATTGATCTTCTATCTTTAACATTCAGAAATCTCTCACCTTGCTCGAATCTCTTACTGACCTGCAATTCCTACAACGAATTGCAAATATGGTAAGGGCTACCGATATCCAATATCCTATCAATTATATCATAAATAGAAAAATTATAAGAAGTTATTATATAAATACCTTGTCCAGCAATAGCTTGCTTCTTTCTCGATTTATTTGGATCTAGGAAGGTAATGTACCGAGGATAGTTTTTCTTCTAGTACCCTCACTTCTTACAGAAGAAGCACTCTGCTTGACTCTTATCGAGCTTTGGCTTCTTGGTCTAGCCCTGCATAGATATTCCAGTTTGAACTTGTATCTTCTTGGACTTCTTCTTCTTATTATTCTTTTCTTTCTTAAAGGATCGAGAACTAGAAAAAAACCCTCCTACTAAGTTCACCGACTCATTGTGGAGCTAGTGATCCTTCTCAAAGTTTTGAAGTAACCATAGTAACCCATGGTTGTTAACTTCAGGCTTTATCATTTTGTATTGAGTAAGGAATGAGAGATAAGTCTTGGGCAGCTAGTTCAGTATTGCATCTTTTTTCAACTACTTGTGCAAAAAAAAGCTGAGCTTGCTCAAATGTTCCATTAGCTCGATCATGTATACTACATGATCAGTGATTGAAGCTCCATCCCTCATTCTGGCATTGAAGATGGCATAACTAGTCTTGTGCCTCTCAATGTCATTGGGTATGCCAAAAAATTTGTTCAACACTTGAAGCATGTCTTTTGACTGAGTGATAAGCACCATAAATTTATCAATAAAAGTATTAATTTATCAATTAATTTATATTAATTTTTAAAAATTAATGATTAATTTATATATAATTTTTAAGAAATTCATATTTTTATTAATTAAAAAAATTAATTAAAAAAATAATAAAAATTAAAAAATAAAATTTTATAGTCAATAGAAAGAGCTTATTTTTTTTTATCATAATGAAATAGTTTGAAGTAAACCGAAGCTAAAACGAAGAAGATATGAATTTTTAAAGATAAAAAAATTAAATAAAAAAAGAAAAATGGCTCAGCTGGCTCCGTAAGCCAAGCCACCAAGCCAAGCCAAGCCATAAAAGTCGACTCAGCCATTGAAGCCATCAGTCGATCCACGATCTAGGCATGGACCACCAGCTCAGTAAAATCCGGTGAATCACGGAGCGACACGTGGTGGACCTATACCTTTAAAGGATTCACAGAAAATTCATTGCGGTCTATAGGACAAAAAGGTAATTTTGCATCAAAGCAACAAGCGCTGATTGACTGCGGTGTATGGTGCGGCTGATCCACTTGGTCCATGAGAACAGTAAATGCACGATCATGTGGTGGTGGTTGCTTGCGGTCAAGATCGGACGATCAGAATTTATTCCAACTCTGATTTGATTTTTGATTTCACCCAGATCGCCATCGGATGGCAGCGCTTGATTCTAGCTTCGATCCAATGGTTTAGAAAACTCTCAATGGTGATTGGGACTCTCGATGCATGATTTGCGGCTAGATTTTCTCCATCAGTGCGCGATCGGATGGCCAAAATTTAATCTGACTTGATCTGAGCTGATACACATCCAATTTAAATGATTTTTGGTCCGTTGGATTTCTATCAATGGCTAGATTTCATCCAGAGTAGTAGAATTCATCTAGAACTCTTTTTAATCTAATTTTTACTTAGATTTCTTCATATTTTGATGATCAAAGAGCTCCTTAGTCCCATATTGCCCAGAAGAAAACTCTCCGACCTTCCTAGCTCTATAAAAAGGACCCCAGGCCTTTAAAAATTAATATCTCTGATCAAGGTGAAGCTTTGGTATATGGTGAAGCTAGGCTCTGGGTTAATGGTTGCTTCAAGGCAACTGATACCGAGAGAAAAAGCTGGGCTTCTACACCATCTTTCCACCAATGCTGATCCAAGATCAGAGATCAGACTATTTTATTTTATTTTTTTAAAATTTTATATATTTAAATTCTAAAATTTTAATTAATAAAAATTTTATTATTATATTTTAATTTTAGCTTTTTATTTTTATTATAATTTAATTTTTATACTTTAATTATTATTCTTTATTTTATTGCAAGTAGATGCTAAGATCTAATTAGTAGATCTTAGTACCAAGTTTATTTTTCTGCATAATTTAATTTTTACTTCATAATTCTAATTTTTAATTTTCGACTTCAAATTCTATTTCTAAATTCTTTTTTTTAATAAAATTAAAAATTTTAAATCTAAAAATACTATCTTTCTTGTGGATTCGATCCGACTTATTGCTATCTACATATTTTTAATTATTTTAAGAAGTCGGATTAAATTGATAAACACGGTGTCTTAACGACTACATCACATTTCTATCAAATTTTTGGCACCATTGTCGAAGATTATTTTTGATTTTAATTTTTTTAATTTATTTTAAATAGATTAAAAATAATTTTGATAAATCTATCAAGTTTTTGACATCGTTGTCGGAGAACTATTTTTGATTTTTGATTTTAATTTTTTGATTTATTTTTAATAAATTAAAAATAATTTTGATAAATGCACCAAGTTTTTGGTGCCATTGTTAGAAAAGGCACGGACATTAAATTTTTGATATCTTTGATTATTTTTATAAATAAATTATAAATAAAATTTTTATTTTCTTATAAATATTGCTTGCTAATTTTTTTTATTATTTTATAGAAAAAGAGATTAATGAATAAAAAGAACTAGGAATTTTGCTTAGTGAGATCAATCCTAACCCTAATCCTCTTTTTTATTTTATTTTATTTATTTATTTACTTTATTTTTAAATTATTTTTTTAAAAAAAATATCCTTTCAAACCTAATTAAAAGTCTCATAATAAGATTAGAAATTCTAACTGTTTAGAGCATGCATCATATTAATTTTATTTTTATTTTTATTTTTATTTTTTTGATGATTGTTGGAGGCAAGGTAAGTCTTTTAGAATTCAATTAGTTGCATACATCTAGTTTAAATTGCATAAAACTCTTTGATTGAAATTTTTTGTGCATATTCATATTAAACCAAATTAAGGGCACAACCCAATTAATCAAGATAAGGTGGAGATCTGATCATCCTTCCTTGACCCATAAATAATCAACCAATATCTTGCATTGACCTAAGCCTTTAATTTTAAAATCAATTAGACATCTGCCCTAGGAACTCGAGCTCAATAGGATAAGAAACCCGAAGAGTTGAACCAGGTTAGGGTTAGTCAATTTGACTGATGTCTAGGAAAGTGGTTTAGAGACGACTGGGCCCAAAAGAAGGTGGTTTCTAATTGATTCCATTCGCTTATCTGGTCAAGCACAATTGGTGTCTAAGGCAAGCAACGGGAGGACTCCCACCGATCTTACACTTATCTGGCTAGTTGATTGGCTGATCCTACACTTGAAGAGCTTGAAGGTGATCTTGACAGTTAGGAGCTGTCTAGATCTAGGATAATCCTTAGTCAGGATTGATAACCAACTTGATTGCTAACCAACATCAAGCCTAATTAAATTTAATTCTTCTCTCTCTTCTTAGTTCTAAGACTCCTTAGGACCTCTTCTTTAGAACTCTTCTTTCTTTCTTCTCCTTTCTCCTCTAAAAATAAAATAAAATAGAATAAAATAAAAATTAAATTAAACTAACTAAAAAATATTAAAAATAAAAATTAAATTAAATTAAATTAAAATTAATAAATAAAATAATTAAAAAAAATAATTTTTAATATAATAAAATAATAAAAAAGTATAAAAAATATTCTAAAAAATTTTTGAACCATACATTAGGGTTACACTAATACATGCACGGTAGGAAATTACTTTTTTTGATTTAGTTGAATTTAATTGAATGGTTGATTCACATTAAATCTGATAATCAAATGGCTAATCTAAACCTAATAGTCCAAAAATTAGATAAAGTTGACCTTCTTGCTCAGAAATTAGATCAACTCCTAATTCTAGGTTAATAATTTTTTGCACAATTCACATCACCTAGTCCAATCCATCATGCTGCATAATTTTCATATTTTATCCAAGAACAAGTTCAAGCTACTCAAAGCTACTCTAAGCCGGTTAATAATCTCCTTTCAAATTCATATAACCAACATTGGAGTAACTACTTTAATTTCTCTTAGAAATGACAACAGACTCAGGCTCAGATCCAAACTCCATCAGTGCAAAATTATCAAAATAGGCCTCAATATCAAAACTATGCCTATAATAATGTTCAGCCTAGTCAATGTACCCAACCATCATATTACAATCAGTCCTCATACCCACCTTCTCAACAGACCAATTTAGCTGACGATGATTCAACCAACTTCAACAATTGATTTTGACTCAACAGCAATCTATTGTCAAGCTAAAAGCTTAAATAGGATAATTAGTTGAGTCTAACATGAGGAGAGAACTAGATCAACTATCGAACCTACCAATTTCAAACAATCCATCTAATGTCCACCAATTATCTAGATTAAATTATCAATCTAATGTCCCACCTAAGAATCCTCAATTAGAGAATGTCAAAGTAATTCCTAAACTTAAAAGCTATAGAATTCTTATGGATCCATACCAAGATCAAGTGAGAGAGGCTAGTACTGATGCTAGCCAAAATAAAAATTTAGAGAAACTGGTTAGTACTGAGACTAACTATATAGAAGAACTCGAGCCAGAAATTAGTACTGATGCTAGTTTCAGTTTAAATGAGATAGACATAGGAAAAAAGAGAATAGATGATTTATCCGAGACTTATAAACCTAATATCCTGTTTCCTTCAATCCAAGAAATCGGTTCTTCTTACAAAAATCAAGAGGCATGTAATGAAATGTCAATGAAGTTATTTAAGCAAAATCATATTAATTTATCTTCAGAATTAAAATCATCTTTAGTCATCCTTCCAGCACCCATTGAATCAAACTTAACTCCTAATATAAAAACTTAATTCATGAGCATTTTAGAAGAACAAATAGAAAAAATTCTTAATAAACATGAGTCTGAGAATGGGATTATAAATTATGTTCTCCTAATTAATAATAAATATATCAATAATAAGATTATAAATCAACTTTCTGAGATTGGCAATCCAAAATCATTAAAATTTATCAATTCAATATTTGACACAGGATAGTAAGCTGCATTGTGTTTGGCTGAAGATGGTAAACTTAGCGCTTGTTGGGAGGCAACTCAATATTTAATTTTTTTTTAATCTAATTTATTTTTTTAATTTATTTTTTTAGGATAATTTGAATAAGCTGGAGGGAGAGCTTAAATTTTCAAAGGCATGCGCTGGACCAAAAATATAGTCAGGTGTATTCTTCCATGTTCTTTATTACACCCTTTATTTTTTCTTTACATTCTTTATTTTTTCTTCTCCATTGAGGATAATGTCGATTAAGTTAGGAGGGGGAGAAAAATAAAAATTTTTAAAATTTTAAGTTCTCAAAAAAGTTAGTATTTAATATTTAGACACCTAATTATGCTTAAGAATCGAATCAAACTAAGCATTTTTAAAAAAAATTGATACACAGATCAGAGAATCTGTGAGATATTGAGGAATCAAGTATTAAAAAAATTTAATAAAGATAAAATTTTATAATCAATGGAAAGAGCTTATTTTTTTGATCATAATAAAATAAGTTTGAAGCAAAATGGAGCTAAAATGGAGAAGATATGAATTTCTAAAAATAAAAAAAAATTAAATAAAAAAGAAAAATGGCTCAGTCGGCTCCGTAAGCCAAGCCAAGCTATCAAAGCTGACTTAGCCATTGAAGCCATCAGTCGATCCATGATCTAGGCATGGACTGCTAGCTCAGCAAAATCCGACGAATCATGGAGCAACACGTGGTAGACCTAGACCTTTAAAGGGTTCACAGAAAATCCATCATGATCTATAGGGCAAAAAGGTAATTTTGCATCAAAGCAGCGAGAGCTGATTGGCTGTGATGTGTGGTGCAGCCGATCCACGTGGTCCATGAAAACAATAAATGTGCGATCGTGCGGTGGTGGTTGCTTGCGGTCAAGATTGGACGGTTAGGGTTTATTCCAACTTTGATTTGGTTTCTGATTTCATCCAGATCACCATCAGATGGCAGCACTTGATTCCAACTTCGATCCAATGGTTCAAAAAGCTCTCAATGGTGATCAGGACTCTCAACACATGATTTACGGCCAAATTTTCTCCATCAACGCATGATCGAATGGTCAGAATTTAATCCGACCTAATCTAGGCTGACACACATCCAATTTTGATAATTTTTGATCCGTTGGATTTCTATCAATGGTCAGATTTTATTCAAAGCAATAGAATTCATCTAAAACTCTTTTTAATCTATTTTTTATTTAAATTTTTTCATATTTTGATGATCAAAGAGCTCCTTAGTCCCACATTGCCCAGAAGAAAACTCTCCAGCCCTCTTAACTCTATAAAAAGGACCCCAGGCCTCTAGAAATCAACATCTCCGATCAAGATGAAGCTTTAGTACAGGATGAAGCCAGGCTCTGGGTTAATGGCTGCTTTAAGATAACTGGTGTTGAGAGAAAAAGCTGGGCTTCTACACCATCTTTCCACCAATACCGATCCAAGATCAGAGATCGGACTATTTTATTTTATTTTATTTTATTTTATTTAAAATTTTATATATTTAAATTCTAAAATTTTAGTTAATAAAAATTTTATTATTGCACTTTAATTTTAGCTTTTTATTTTTATTATAATTTAATTTTTATATTTTAATTATTATTCTTTATTTTACTATTAGTAGATGCTAAGATCTAATTAGTAGATCTTAGTACCAAGTTTACTTTTCTGCATAATTTAATTTTCACTTTGTAATTCTAATTTTTAATTTTTGACTTCAAATTCTATTTCTAAATTTTTTTTCTTTTTTTTTAAGAAAATCAAAAATTTTAAATCTAAAAATACTACCTTTCCTATGGATTCGATCCGACTCACTGCTATCTATGTATTTTTAATTATTTTAAAAAATTAGATTAAACTGATAAATACGGTGTCTTAATGACTACATCACGTTTCTATCACTGAGCTATCTTGAACTTGCTGTGATTGAACTCATCACTTATAGCTGCTAGCATAATACAAAGCATCGTGGTTCGATTACTAAGCTACTTCTGATAAGTATCTCTGATTGATCCACGTGCATTTGCAGCTGGCTTCTCAAGTGCTGGATCTGTCAAGATGTACAAGATGCATTCATGCTCTAGGACAATCTTCAACTGATGGTACCAACTATCGAAGTTGGATCCCACCAGCTTGTCATTATCCAACAATGATCGAAGCAAAAAATAAGTGGCCATAACTGCATAAAAAAAATTAAAATCTAATTAGTAAATAATTTATTAAACCTAAAGGTTTAAACTTTAATCAAAAAATTCTTCCACTATTTTATTCAAATTGGTAGTCTCTACCTCCAATTCGAGGAATTATTCTAATTTCTTAGTGGGTACTAGAATCCACATAGATTGTACATAATTTCAACTTTGGTTAGTTAACCCATGTACATCTAAGGATAGGTTCATAACCAATTATTTTTTTAAATAATTTTTTGTATTTTAATTTTGCTCCAGTCCCTAATCAGTAGGCTTTGGCCTCCACTAAAAAGATCCGATTAGGTCTAACCATTAACATGACCATACTTGTCCATCGGACTAATGAGTGATTAAACCCAACTTTGGTTGGTCAACCTAACCATCATTCTGAGAGATGCGGTCAAGAAATTATATTATGAATGTCAATTCTATTAGCCGATAAGCACTAGGCCTTTGGGCCTCCAATGATTATCCAACTAATGGATCCATTATTACTCACTTAATGGGAGGCTATGATCTAGTTATTACCATAACTATTTCATTTTAAGGACCTAATAATTTTAAAGAATTTGATTAATTTGGTTTAGAGAAGAGAGTCAAAGGAACCAACTAATCATGATCCTTCTACTGACTTCACCAAGTCAGATTAAGGGATACCATTGATAGGTTGGTCTAGGAGCACCTAAATTAGTCACACTAATTTACCTAACTAACATGGGTCAGCTCAAATTATTAAGTGATCTGATCAAAATATAATTTTACTAAGAAGGCCAGGTAAGTGAGATTGATGGAAGGGTCTGCCAAAGCTTGCCTTAGACACCATCAGAAATGGTCAGGTAAGTAGGCTGCCAATTAAAAACCATCAGTCTAAATCGTCAAACTTATCTTAGATGCTAACTGGTTAATTAGTTTTGATTGGATCAATCTAATAGTTCGGGCTAGACCATGTTGCAAAGAATCAAGTCCATCTTGATTTTTGTTGATGCGAAAATCCATCCGAAGGTCGGGTTGACTAGAGTTGTGCGATGGTGGTAAGTCGATGATGATGGAATGGAGGTGGCCGTACCTATAAGAAAAGTCTTTGACTAAAGTTGGCTCTGGTGGAGATCCTCCGATGCTCAAGTCAGTTTTCTGTTCAACAGGAAGAAGAAGATGAGCATTTTGGAGAGAAGAGCTTGTGTACCTCAGGATCCCTCTTTTTTTTTTTATAAAAGGATCCAGAGTTTTTTAGGATGGGTTTTAGGTTGTTAGTTATGAGAGAGCAGTGAGTTGTCAGAGATATTTTGTTTGCCCACTAAAATATATATTCTTAGGAATCATATCAGGTATTGTCCTCTTATGGCATTTAGGAAAAAAGTTGACAACCTGAAAGAGTTCATTTTAGGGGAGTTCATCCCAGAGGAGTTCATCCTGGGGGAGTTCATCATAGAGGAATTCATCCTGAAGAAGCTTATCTTGGAGGAGTTTATCCTAGAGGAGTTTGTTCTGGAGGAGTTCATCTTGGGGGAGTTCATCCTGAAGCAGTTCATCCTGGAGGAGCTCATCCTAGGAGAGTTCATCCTAGAGGAGTTCATCCTGAAGGAGTTTGTCCTGGGGGGTTCATCCTGAAGGAGTTCATCCTGGAGGAGTTCATCCTGAAAAGTTCATCCTGGAAGGAGTTCATTATGGGTGAGTTCATCCTAGGGAGTTCATCCTGAAGGAGTCCATTTTGAGGGAGTTCAACTGAAGGAGTTCATCCTAAAGGAGTTTGTCCTAGAGGAGTTTATCCTAAAAAGTTCATCTTGAAGGAGTTCATCCTGAAGGAGTTCATCTTGGAGGAGTTCATCCTGAGAGAGTTCATCTTAGAGGAGTTTGTCCCAGAGGAGTTCATTCTTTTGATAACTTCAAGTTCAGCCTGAGATAGAAACTTGGCCTCAGCCTTCTGAAGACCTTCAATCAGTTCATATTTTGACCCTAGCTTCCATCCTTTGATGATATCAAGCTCATCTTGACTTAGGACCTCAGCCATAGCCTTTTGAAGGCCTTCAATCAGCCTACATTCTCATGTATTCGGCAGGCATATAAGTCCCTCAACAATAGCTCCCCTACTTTCGAGTTCGAGCTTTGGTTCAGATGAAGTATACTAAATCGAACTAGCTGAAGATATATCCTTTTTTATCATTCAAACTTAGGATCTTCATATTTCTTATTGAAATTATTTGAAGGTCTTCAATTTTATCTTCAGCTTTTTGAGCTTAGATTTCTGCTGATCTCTACTTTCTAAGATCGAATTTCTACATATGTTGACATTCTGAGCTCAGATTTCTGCAGATCTTTACTTTTTAAGATCAGATTTCTATACATGTTGACATTTTGAGCTTGAATTTCTATAGATCTTCATCTTTTAAGATTGGATTTCTGCACATATTGATCTTTAACCTCTTATTTAAGAATCGGAGGCCCTCATCCTCACTTGAATGAGGTTAACCTTCTATCTTAAATAATCAAAGATCTTCGTCTTCATTACGACGAGGTTAACCTCCTATTTTAAATAATCGGAGGCTTTCATCCATATCAGGATAAGGTTCTCCTTCTATTTCTAATAGGATTAGTAGGGATATAAAAGGATCGTTGAAAGAATCTCTCTCCTCCTCTTGTCTTAAATAATCAGAGGTTTTCATCTTGCTCTTATTAGGATGAGATTCTCCTTCTATTCTTAATAGGATGGTAGGAGTGCAAAAAGATCATTGAAAGGATCTCTCTCCTCCTCTCATCTTACATTAATGAGGCCTTCGTCTTACTCATGTTAGGATGAGGTTTTCCTTACTATTCCTAATGAGGCTATAGGGGCACGTTAGGACCGTTAGAAGGGCCTCTTTCCTCATCTTGCCTTGGATTAACGAGGTCTTCTACTTTACTCACATTAGGATGAGATTTTTCTTCTGTTCCTAATGTGGCTGTAGGGACGTATTAGGGCTATTGGAGGGACCTCTTTCTTTATCTCGTCTAAGATTAACGAGATCTTCGCTTTGCTCATGTTAGGATGAGTTTCTTCTCCTATTTCTAACAGGACTGTAGGAGCATATTAGAATTGCTGGAGGGGCCTATCTTCTCATCTCATCTAAGATTAACGAGATCTTCATTTTGCTCATGTTAGGATGAGGTTCTCCTCCTGTTCCTAACAGGACTGTAGGGGCACATTAGGACTATTGGAAGGGCCTCTTTTTTTATTTCATCTTAGATTAACGAGACCTTCGGCTTTGCTCATGTTAGGATAAGATTCTCCTCCTATTTCTAACATGGCTGTAGGGGTACATTAGGGCCATTGGAAGGATCTCTCTCCTCATCTCATTTTAGATTAATGTGGCCTTCGATTTTGCTTAAGTTAGGACTAGGTTCTCCTTCTATTCCTAATGTGGCTATAGGAGCATATTAGAACTGTTGGAAGAAACTCTCTCCTCATCTCATCTTAGATTAATGAGGCCTTCGGCTTGCTCATGTTAGGACGAGGTTCTCCTCCTATTTCTAACATGACTGTAGGGACATGTAAGGACCACTGTTAGGGCCTCTCTCCTCCTCTTATTTTACATTAATGAGGCCTTCATCTTGCTCATGTTAGGATGAAGTTCTCCTTCTGTTTCTAACATGGCTGTAGGGGCATGTAAGGGCCGCTGAAAGGGCCTCTTCCTTTCTTCTATCTTAAATAATCGAAGGTCTTCTTTGATTGATGTTCTTGTTAAGTCTACTTCTTTGGTCTTGATTTTTTTCTTGACTTGAATTTGGGCTTGGTAGTTCAGCCTCAGTTGTGATTTTAGCTTCAGCTTGGTTATGATTTTAGCTTCAGCTTATCCTTGATTCTAATCTTGGCTTAGTCTTGAATCTGACCTCAGCTTGGCTTAGGCTTTAACCTTGGATTGGTTTTTTTTTTTTAGGCTCGGCTTATTGAGGTTGAATTTCTATTAGCCTCAGTCTTTCGAGCTTGAACCTATGCAGACCTCAAACTTGTATGATCTTTGCCTCGGATTTGTCTTGCTTTCACTTTGGATAGATCTTGAACTTGACCTCGGATTAATCTTGAGCTTGACTTTGGATTGATCTAGATTCTAACTTCAGCTTCAATATTTATTTTTACTTCATCTTCAGCTTTAGTTTCGAAACTTATTCTTAATTGGCTTTGGGTTTGGCCATGATTTTGGCATCCTATAGTCTTGTAGGAAAGAGAAAGAAAAGAAAAATAATAATGGATAGAAGTTTGAAAGTCTTTTACCATGAGTTCTCTATTTGGAAGATTGTGGGTTTTGTTTGACCACCCTGATTTAGATCAAATTTTGTCTTCTTCTTTTTTTCCTTCTCTTTTTTTGTATTAATTTGACTTTAGTGGGTGTAATTCATAGAGCCACGTGCCTAGGTTGTGGCATTTTATGGATGGCTTCGGGGTTGCTCCAAGTCAGCTTCGACAGTATATGATGCAAGATGTGCATTAGAGGACTTCAAAAAAGATCGAACAGATGCATGTGCATGGGGGACCTCGGCCACGTTAGGAGCGAACAGACCTCGTGAGGACTTCGGCATCGTGTGCACAAGGACTTCGAGGGCCGCTTTGGTGGCAGGTTCGGTCGCTTGGGTGCACAAGAGAGAAGGTCGAATTTTGGGAAGCACTTCGATTGTTGCCTATTGCATGAAAGAGGGGATCAAAGTCACCACGGGCCGTTCCTAGGAATGCATCCAAGAACTCGGCCCCGCTATGGCTAGGAGCGCGAGGAGGGGATTGGCTGTGGTTGGAAGCGCACTGGGAGGAGATCATCCGGATGCGAGATAGGTGCAGGAGAGTTTGGCCAATTGTGCACGGGCTTGGAGGAAATCGGCTTCGCTGCGGCGAGTTCGGCTACATCCAGGGCGTGCGGGAGAGAGGATCAACTAGAGAGGCAAGATAAGTTGTGCCTGGGGGCACGGAGGAGAAGATCGATCGGAGGGGCACCGGCTACTACTTCATTCCTCTTCCTTTCTCTCTCTTTCTTTCTCTTCTTTTTTTTTTTTACATCTATCAAAGGTGACAGAATGAGATCAGGAAGAACGAAACTCTTCTTTCGATTGGAGCCTCTGGCCAACGAGGCCCGGTGCCGGAGGTGCATGCGGGGGAAGGCTTTAGAGCCTGCAATCCTGGCTCCGATGTTGGTAGGGGTTTGCATGCCACAAACGTGCACACGGAGGACCCCAGGGCCTCCGATCTTCAACATCATGGGGGATTTATGGCTCCAGATCCACTGAGGTTTGGCTTTGAAAATGCGGGGATGTTGGGACCTCTAATTTGGCAAGTCTTCGACAGCAGAAATGACATGTGCGTGCAGGGGAAGATGAGCTTCGTGATAGACAAACAGAGGAAGATGACCAAATGTCGATTTGACAGCACATGGGGTCAAAAACGCACACGAGAGGGGAACCGATGACTTCGGCCATGTCCGAGCGCATGGGGGAGGAGGTCGGCTTCGCATCGGGTGTGCGAGAGAGAGAAAATGATCGGAGTCACTTGGGAGAGTGGGAGAGTGAAGATCGGCCGGAGTAGTTGCGGATTGTGCTTGGGAGCATAGGGGAGAGGAATGTCAGCATCTGGGGTCGCGAGGGAGGAGAAGGTCGGCATGCGGGGAGGACTTCGACGCCATTGCGACTGGTTCAACCACACCTAGGAGCATGAGGGAGGAGGACATTGGCCAGAGATGCATAGGTGTGCGAGAGAGAGGAGAAGGCCAAGGTCGCTTTGGGGAGAGATGAGCTTGGCTGGGCATGCAAGGAGAGAAAGATCATCTTGAATCATCATGAGGGGGAGGCTAGAATTGTCATGCAAGGGAGAGAGAATTTCGAAGTGGTCGTGGGAGGGAGGATCGACTGATGCCATTGCGGGCCGCACTAGGGAGCATGGAGGAGGAGGTCGACTGGTGCCATCGCGGTCGTGGGCTACACCTGGGAGCGTGGGGGAGGATCGATCGTTGCGGTCGTGAGCTGCGCCTAGGAGCACGAGGGAGGAGGTCGGCCGTCCAGGCTGCACCAGGGAGCAAGGAGGATATTGGCTGGAGGGATGCCGACTGCTCCTCTCTCCCTCCCTCTTCTTCTTCTTCTTCTACTTTCTTCTTTCTCTCTCATAAGAATATAATGCATCAACACAGGAAGGCCTCCCTTCACTTTCTAATTTTTATGATACCACTCCATTTTTTTCCTCTTCCAGGATCTCAGTCTCTCCATTTCATTTTGGATTTCAGAGGTAGTTTTTATTCTGCCCAGTATATTGGAGTGCAAATGAAGATCCTTCTTCTAATGTTTGATTCTATCTTGGACTCAAGAAAATGGATGAAAGATCAGGAATATAATATAACTAAAAAAAATTTGCATGATTATATTTCTTATCTGGATCTTATAGCTCCTTGTTGGTCCAAATCATCCTTGTCATCATCTCCTTCCTTGCTTGAGCTTTTCTCTTCGATTGAAATCTTTTCCTCATTTGGAGCCCCCTAGTTTAAGCCTGGATAGGATCTATTGAAGATGGATGCTGAATCTTGTCGGCATTGGAGCAATGCGATGGAGCTTTTCTTGCTGGATGCTCATTTCTTCCCATAAACGGGCTCACAGTGCCCTCCTTCTAGCACCATCTGTTGATGCAAAAATTCATCTCGAAGTTGGGTTGGCTGGAGTTGTGCGATGATGGCAAGTCAGCGATGATGGGATGGAGGTGGCCGTACCTATAAGAGAAGTCTTCAATCGAAGTTGGATCCGATGGAAATCCTCCGATGCTCAAGTCAGTTCTTTGTTCAACAGAAAAAAGAAGATGAGCATTTTGGAGAGAAGAGCTTGTGTACTTCAAGATCCCTTTTTTTTTTCTTTTGTAGAAGGATCCAGAGTTTGTTAGGATGGATTATGGGTTGTTAGTCGTAGGAGAGTAGTGGGTTGTCAGAGATATTTTTTTGTCCACTAGAATATTCTTAGAAATCATGTCAGGTATTGTCTTTTCATGGCATGCAGGAAAAAAGTTGACAATCTAGAGGAGTTCATCTTGGGAGAGTTCATCCCGGAGGAGTTCATCTTGGGGGAGTTCATCCTGGAGAAGTTCATCCTGGAGGAATTCATCCTGGAGGAGCTCATCCTGGGGGAATTCATCCTGAAGGAGCTTATCTTAGAGGAGTTCATCCTGTGGGAGTTCATCCTGAAGAAGCTCATCCTGAAATAGTTCATCCTAGAGGAGTTCGTCCTAGAGGAGTTTCATCTTGGAAAAGTTCATCCTGGAGGAGCTCGTCCTAAAGAAGTTCATCCTGGGGAGTTCATCCTGAAGGAGTTCATCCGAGGGAGTTCATCCTGAAGAAGTCCATTTGGGGGGAGTTCAACTAGAGAAGTTCATCTTGAAAGAGTTCATCCTGAAGAAGTTCGTCCTAGAAGAGTTCGTTCTGGAGGAGTTCATCCTGAGGGAGTTCATCCTGGGAGATTCATCCTTTCAGTAACTTTAAGTTCAGCCTAAGATAGAAACTCGACCTTGGCCTTCTGAAGACCTCCAATCAGCCCATATTATGATCCTGGCTTTCCTCCTTTAATGATATCAAACTCGACCTAACTTAGGACCTCGACCACAACCTTCTGAAGGTCTTCAATCAGCCTACATTCTCATGTCTTCGGTAGGCATAAAAGTCCCCCGACAATTCTCGTTAAAGATATGGACTTGACCAACTACAACTATTGTAATTGATCTAGAGAATCCTTAACCTAATCTAAGACAACTATTGATTAGATTTAGTCAATTCTATAATTAAGTCCATTCATTAATCTAACCTTAGGTCTAACCTAATTAATGGACCTAATTTCCACTAACCCATTAACCCAAGTGTTTTGATTTGTGTCTTAGGATCTTCAATTCAAAATCCTAGATCCTAATCAAACAACTTTTAATTCTTAATTAAGTTTTGGACTGACGGTTGGGGTTCGGTATTTCAAAAATAATTTTTATATTTATAAAATATTTTTACAACATAGTTCTATCAACCAGTTGCATGTTTGATTCATAATCAATATGCAAATAACATGAAACTACTTTAGATCTAATCTAAACATGTTCATGTAATTCAAAATTAAAATTATTTTAATTCTAATCTATCATAAATTATTTTAGATCAAATCTAACATATTTATGATGACAAAAAATCAGATTGAAATACTTTTAATCAAATTATAAATTTTTTTAGATTTAATCTAAAATTTTATGATTAGGATTTTAGATCAGCACGTACTGTAAGGATGATAAGTATCATAAATTCATCAATAAAAATATTAATTTATTAATTAATTAATTTTTATTTTTAAGAATTAAAATTTTTATTCATCATTTTTAGGAAATATGATCACAGATAAATAGAGCTCATTTTTTTGGGTTAATATAAAATATGTTTGTAGCAAATCAAAGTTAAAATGGATTCGATATAAATTTTTAAAGATAAAAAAAATAAAAAAAAGATATTCAGCTCAGTCGGTGCATCCAAACGCACCCAGCCATTCAGCTTAGTCGGTGCATCCAAATGCGCCCAGCCATTCAGCTCAGTTGGCGCATCCAAGCCAAGTCGACTCAACCCATGCCAGCCAGCCAGACAGCTCAGCCAACCCATCCATGAGTTGCTAACATCATGCTAATGCCAATTTCATCATGGCTCACCATGGACCTCTTAGTAGGGGTATTTTGGTAATTTTTTAGACCAACCGTGCATCGATTGGTTGCAGTCCATAAAAAGCTCGGTCCACCATAGTTCATCTGCACCGTAAAGTGCAATTGGATGGTGGAGGTCAATCTCGATGCAAATCCAATGATCTAGGTGGATTCCTATTTTGATTCACTCAGCCCAGCTTCCCAACGCACCATCAGAAGGCTATAAACACTCCAGAGCTCAATCCGATGGCCAAATTTTGCCCAAATCTCGATCCAACAGTTGGTATTATTTCCAAGTTTGATTCGAATTCAGCCAGCTCTCCAACATGCGATCGAACGGCCATGCGCATTTCAAACAACAATCCATTGGTTGACGTTCATCTTAGCGGTGATCAAGGCATCAGGCATGATTTGACGACCCAGATTCACCAGATCAACTCCATCCGATGGTCAGGACTTAATCTGACTTGATCTAGACTTTTAAAATATGATTTTTGATGATTTTGGGATTGTTTGATCAAAATCTAATGGCCAGAATTCATAGAACTCAACAGAATTCATCCACAAAGAGTTTTAATCTAATTTTTCATGAGATTTTTGAAGAAAAATTCTGATTTTCCGAATCGAATTCGTTCAGATCTGATCGGATCAAGAGATATATTTCAAAATTTTTCTTTTTGATTCGAATCAGATCTAGGATGTTTCAGATCTAATCATATTATTCTAATAATAAAAATAAAATTTAGATAAATTAAATCAAATTTAATTTATCTTGATGTAGGGTAATCCTGTTACCCGTTGATGATCCTATAAGAAGTGGAAGATTTTGGATCTAGCCACGCAAGTGCCTGGCCTCTACCGATATCTACTTGGGTTGAATCTGGAGATCTTCTTCTTCTCTATCACATCTCTAAAAATCAGATTTGGATCTAATCTGGAGGATCTTCAAAATACCTTTCGAAGATCAGCAGTTGTCCTTTGCAGCAGCGCAGCCTTCTAGCTTTCAGTCATCTTTCTCTCATCTGGATTGCACCAACTAAGGTCCCAAACCCCGTGGAGAGGAGAGGGAGAAGATGGACTTGGCATGGAGGAGGAGAGGAGAGGCAGCCTTGGGCATGGGAATTTTCAATCCTTTTTGAGTTGGGCGCAGGGTCTTATTTATAGACTATGCATGATCCAACTCCTCTTCTTCCCAACCAATCACAATCCTTTGTGAAATCAGATCTAAATCTGATTGGTGGAAATAGAGTCCCTTGGATTCCTCCTTAGATGGCACCTAAGATCAGTCAAACTTGGTTCTTAAGAGGAGTCTGTTTGGAATCCAAAAGGAAGATGGAGTCCCTGTCCAACAGGGACTCCTAGGCGCCTCCAGCTTGGGCGCACGCCAAGGGTGGCATGCACCCTCTTCCTTGCCAAGTTCTAGTAGGAGGACAAGCCCCCACCATCTCTCTAATAGGTGTGCAACATGTGGACAAAAGTCAAAGTATCAATGGTCAATATTTGACCAATGAAAGATCAACTTTTGACCAAAGTCAAAGGACGAGAAATGGCAGGTGACCAAAAATGGTAGGTAATGTCTTACAAAATAAGACAACCTTTTCTAATCTGGACAAGCTTCAGTCAGACCAAGTGAAGGCCTTTGATTGAGTACAAACTCCTTTGGCTCAGTCAGGATAGCTATTTATGATAGTAAAAGAAGAACGTTAGGTTCAATCGAGTGCTAGTACGATTTTCTTGAACCTAACTGAATCTCATTCAGATCAATTGAACTGGATCAGTTCAATTGATGATCACCAGATTCAAACCCTTGTTTGTATGATTAGTTAGATTCAGTTCTGTATGGTAATGGGATATGTCATGATCTCTATCATCGACATTATCGAAACTCCTTTCAATGGATCAGAACTCTTTTGATTCATACAGTTAGAATGATCGATCATCTAAATCATTCTAATTGCTCCCAAAATCTATCAGTGACACCTAGCAGTATATGGTGGCAACCCATCAGAGCTGAATATGAACCTCTTGGTACAGTTATCTGTGTGATTAAGTTCTTCTATCTTGAGCCCTGATCAGATTAGGGTTAAGGTGAACTCGTCAAACCTTAGTTTCTATCATATGATGTAATCATTCGATTTAGGTTCGGTGTGAAAAGCTAGATAGAAACTCTTTCTATTATTTTACTTTGCCATGGCCATGAGTTTCTGGACTTGATTCTCATGATGATCATAGGGCTGCTCGTCTACCACCGAGGTAGATAGATTCCATCTTGATGCAATCCAATTCTTATAATGAACATGCTAGAGCCAACATACACCTCAGGGTTCCATATGTCTAGGAGACCGAGTTATGGTGTAGTCAAACTATAACACCCTCAATGTGAACTGTCGATGCATCTCAGGTCAAAGAACCAGACACATCATTGCAGCATTGAGTCAGTCATTGACGAGAAGGTAGACTTCCTAATGACTACTCGAGGTGGTCACGCTCAGTGCCCTCGTTCTCTAACGAATACCTATACTCTCACTCTGGTGTCTCCACACCGTAGACTTAAGACTCATCTACTAAAGAGAAGCGATTGTACACCAACCTTCTGGATCAATCACCATCCTCATGATGATCCTATGGTTGGGAGCATTTTATGAGTTAATAATGATTATTCATGTCTTAAATTTTTAACTCTTGAAAATATGAATTATCATTATCATTAACTCAAAGAATGTATCACAGACACTAAATACACATATGTGATAGAAAATATTTTATTTTATTAATTATAGTCAAAATTATAATTTTTTTCCTAGAAGTGTATTACAAGTGTCAGCCAATTCTAGCTTCTAGGGCACATATATCTAACAATCTTCCACTTATCCTAAAGCTAATTGGCTACAAGTCTAAGTTCCATATTCTCAAGGTGGGCTTCGATCTTTTTTTGTCTCAATGGCTTTGTAAGTGGGTCTACCATATTATCTACGGAATCGACTCTCTTGACCTCGACGTAACCCTTCTCAAGGTAATCACGGATGAGGTGGTATCGCCGCTTAATGTGCTTAGATTTCTGATGAGACCTCGGCTTCCTAGCAAGGGCTATGGTGCCATTGTTGTCGCAGTATAGAGAAATGGCATCTGATGGCATTACTCCAATTTCTGCAGCAAACTTCTTATACCAGAATGCTTCCTTTGCAGCCTCTGATGCAGCGATATATTCTGCTTCCATGGTGGAATCTGCTATCACGGTTTGCTTGAAACTCTTCCAATTGATAGCACCACCATTGCACAGAAATAGACTCTCAGATGTCGACTTTCGATCATCTACATCGGACATGAAATCCGAGTCTGTGTATCCCTGGACTTGGAGTTCTCTGTTACCAAAGACCAACATCATATCCTTAGTTTTTCTTCAAGTACTTAAGGATACATTTCATAGAAGTTCCAGTGTTCTTCACCTAGATTTGACTAATATCTACTTGTGACACTCACAGCATGGGCTATATCAGGTCGTGTACATAGCATGGCATACATGAGGACTCCCTATTGCAGAAGCATAAGGGATCTTGCTCATGCATTCTATTTCCTCAGGTGTGCTAGGGCACATCTTCTTGGAAAGATGAATACCATGTCTGAAGGGTATTAATCCCCTCTTAGAGTTTTCTATACTAAACCTCTTTAGTACTTTCTCTATGTACATCTTCTGTGAAAGTCCTAGCATTCTATTTGGTCCATCCCTATAGACCTTAATTCCTAGGATAAAGGATGCTTCACCTAGTTCTTTCATGGAGAATTTCTTGGACAACCATATTTTGATTGTTGTCAATATGAGAATATCATTTTCAATAAAGAGGATGTCATCCACGTATAATACGAGGAAGACAACAGTGCTCCCACTGACCTTTTTGAAGACACACAGTTCCTCTTCATTTTTTATGAAATCAAATATTTTGATCACATCATTGAAACGAGTGTTACAGTTCTGAGATGCTTGTTTAAGTCCATATATGGATCTTTGTAGCTTGCAAACCTTGTGATCAGTATCACTGGATGTGAAACCTAATGGCTGTTCTATATAGATATCTTCCTCAAGATATCCATTTAAGAACGCCATTTTCACGTCCATTTGCCATATTTCATAATCGAAATAGGCTGCAATGGCAAGCAATATGCGGATGGATTTTAGCATAGCCACTGGGAAAAAGGTATCCTGATAGTCAATGCCTTCGCGTTGACTATAGCCTTTTGCCACTAGTTTAGCCTTGAATGTCTCCACATTCCCATCTGCACCAATCTTTTTCTTGAAGATCCATTTACACCCAATAGGTACTATACCTTCTGGTGGATCTACCAAGGTCCAGACTTAGTTTGAGTGCATCGAGTTAATTTCTGACTACATTGCCTCTAGCCATTTCTCGAAGTCGATATCTGATATCGCCTCGTTGTAGGTTTTGGGATCATTACCATGAGCACCATTACCTATGAGGAATATTTTCTCTACTTTCTCTGAAATAATACCTAAGTATCTTTCAGAAGGACGAAAAACTTTTTTCGATCTACGAGGTGGAGGAGGTAGTGTTCTTATTGGCTCAACCTGGTTTGGTTCCAATTGGTCCTTAGCTCGTTGTACTTGTGAGACTTTCTCATCAAGCTTAATCTATTTTTCAATACCGCTATCTTAAATAAACTATTTTTCAAGAAAGATGGCATGTCGACTCACAATCACATTGTGGTCTTCTAGAATATAGAAATAGTATCCTAATGACTCTTTAGGATATCCTATGAATCGAGCTTTGAAGGACCTAAACTCTAACTTGTCCGCTTGTTGTCTTTTGATATGAGCCGGACAACCCCAAATTCTGAGATGACTCAAACTTGATTTCATACCGTGCCATATCTCATATGGTGTGGTAGGAACGGTTTTAGAGAAAACCCTATTCAGTAGATAGATTGAAGTTAACAATGAATATCCCCAAAGAAAATTAGAGAGGTCTGTGAAGCTCCTCATGGATCAGACCATATCTAATAGAGTCCGATTTCTCCATTATGAAATTCCATTGAGTTGAGGTATTCCTGATGGAGTCCATTGAGAGATTATGCCATTTTTCTTTAGATAGTCTAGGAATTTTTGATTAAGGTATTCACCTCCTCGATCTGATCAAAGAATCTTAATAGATTTTTTAGTTTATTTTTTTACTTCATGTCTGAATTTTTTGAACTTTTCAAAAGCTTCAGACTTGTGTCTCATAAGATACACATACTGATACCTAGACAGATCATCGATAAAGATAATGAAGTAGACAAAATTGACTCTAGTCGGTACATCAAATGGGCCGCACACATCAGTATGTACTAGGGCAAGGAGATCTGTGGCCCTTTCTTCATGTCCTACAAAAGGAAGTTTAGTCATTTTGCCTTGAAGACAAGATTCACAAGTTGGATACGACTCGAAAGTCAACGGACTCAATAGCCCATTTTTCTCCAATTTGTTGATCCTATCTTCTGCTATATGACCTAATCTCAGGTGCCATAGATACCTGTTGTTTGGACTATCCCTAGGTCGTTTGGCATTCACGTTTTGCTCGATAGTTAGAATAGGTACATCAATATGTAGCTAATAAAGATCGTTAATAAAGAAATTATTTGCAATTTTATTTCTTTCATAAAGAATGTTACAATGATCCTTAAAGAAGGTAATCACATAGCCTTCTAGTGCTAAGCATGAAATAGAAATCAAATTTCTGCTAGCTGCAGGCACATAATAACAGTCTTTCAAAACTAAGTTTAAATCAGATGGTAATCGAAAAGGGTATGTTCTCATGCCCACTACAGTAACTCTTGCTCCATTTTCGATGCATAAGATCATGTCTCCATCCCTCAGCCTTCTGTTATCCTCAAGATCCTGCATGGAAGTGCACAGATGAGCACTAGAACCAGAGTCAAGTACCCAACTGGATGCAGAAGAAATCATTGGTTAGACTCAATAACGAGCATACCTCTAGAAGGACCTTCCTTCTTGTTCTTCAGGGTGGCCAGGTAAGCAGGGCAGTTTCGCTTCCAATGGCCATCGCTATTGCAATGCAAACACTTTTCTTTAACATCGGCCTTCTTCTTCGGCTCTGCCTTCTTCTTCTTTGCTCCTTCTACCTTCTGCTTTTTTGCAGACTTCCTTTTCTTTCCATAAGACTTTCTTTTGAAAGAAGTTCGTTCCATAGCAAGAACTAAGCCTTTAGAATCTTTCATAGAAAGCTCAGCGGTGACCAACATGTTCATTAATTCGGCCAAGAAATTTTGAAGTTTATGCATGTGGTAATTCATAATGAATTGCCCGTGTGCATCAGTCAAGGATTGCAAAATAACATCATTCTGCAGATCCAAGTCTAACTTCACATCGAGCTTCTCAAGCTCTTCCAAGTCCTTGATCATCATCAGACAGTGATCTTGGACTAACTGCTCATCACGCATCTTAGCCTTAAAAAGTCATTTCGTGACTTGATATTTGGCTGCGCAACTCTGTTCACCAAACATCTCCTGTAGGTGAGCCAACATTTGGCGAGCAGTCCCGATATCTTCATGTTGGCACTGGAGCTCATCAGAAATCGAGCCAAACATATAGTATCTGGCCTTATTATCTTCGTCTATCCATTTTTTCAGAGACGCTCTCTATTCAGTGGACGGACGGGCTGGTAAGATGGGAGGATCCTGATCTAATACATGGGTTAACTTCTCAAAATCCAAAATAATTTTATAGTTCTTGAGCCAATCTTTATAATTGGATTCGGTCAGTCTATGTGTGTCCAGGATACATGCTAATGGATTGGACGTAGACATTTTTCTGTAGAGAGTCAAAGATTCTAGTTAGATACTATAATTATGACTTGACTAATTTATTTAAGAATTTTATTTTTAAACAAATTAGCTTTCACTATTTTCTTGGATCCCTACATTTCCTTTGTAGAGATGCAAAAATCTTCATGATTAATGATTTCTAGTAGGTGGTGTGGTCTCACCAACTGACTCATCACCTCATCTAACAGTTATTGATGATGGATTAGCCAATGAGTGAACAACTCTTGTTTAATGATTCTCTAATAATGATGCACCCAAACTTGGTCTCTAACTCATGAATCTCACCATATCCAAAATATTGATCCACTCCTTAGTTAAGTCAGACCCATCATTTGCACAGACTAGATTTCTAATTGAGTCTCTCACCATATCCAGAATATTGAGTCCAACTCATCCTCTAACCCATAGCATCCAATGCCTAATAGACATGTTGCATCTTCCCGGTGCAACTGAACCACTATATCCAGCTGAGAACAATCAACCCCGAAAAGGGCCCGCACATCTACAATGGTGGAAGACCTCAGACTTAATCTTTTCTTAGGGAGAATTGATTTAGGTCTCATTAAACCAGACTTATCATAGTCATAACAATTATGACTAACCTAGTGGCATGGGTTAGCTCGAATTATTAACCACCTCAGATTAGAACTGAGTCAACAGATATGGCCAGGTAAGTGAGACCGATGGAAGGGATACGCCATTAACTCATACAAGAACGCATTCAGATCGAGTAGCTTCCAATTAAAAATCAGTCGGTCGTATGTGCCAAACTTACCTTAGACACCAAATTGTTGAGTCAGAATTAATTTGGGTTAGCCTACAATCCAGACTCTAACCTCTGAGCCTAATTAGGTCTTGCTTGATTGTGACTCGATCTTGACCCAGACTGAATCCTATTAGGCTGGTCAATTTAAGCATTGTTGATCCCATCTAACCAACTCTTGATTTCGGTTTGATCAACCGCTTAGACCTAATTGAGCTACCCAAGCCCGAACCCAGTATTATGAATATGTCTTAGATCTAAAATTCTCAATTTTAGACCTAATTAATATTTTATAATCTTAATTTTTAATTAAGTAGGATTCATAAATAAAATATACATAATAAATCCTAGGATTTCAGGATTTAGGATTTTGCAGAAAGTAAGTTTTGGATTTTTGATTAAGAACGAACGTGCAGCACCCCTACATGTCATAAGAATACCCCATCAGATGGGAGGAGAGGGTCTTTAAACCCTTCTTCGTTCTTATGATTGGACGGCTAAGAGAAACGCCTTAATCAGGAACATGTAATACTACAAAATAGTTTTAGATCTATATCATATATCTCATATACAAATTAGATCTAATGATGGCATATTTTGCATACATCTCATGTATCGAATCATGCATATTTTTAGATCTAAATTATCTCATAATAATCTAAAAAATTAGATTTAAATTGATCTTATCAAAATAAACTCTAATCTAGACAACTATGTAGAACTATTCTACAACTAGTCTAGACATGCATCAATCATATCTCATATGATGTTTAAAATTAAATAATTTTTATTTACTATTTTTTAGATGTTATTATAATAATTATAATATCAAAAAATAGTAAATAAATAGATCTAAAATATGATTTAATCAAATTAAATTATAAACATGCAAGACTATTCTATAGAACTATTCTATTTTAGAACTAGTCATGCATATTTTCTAATCTTAGATCCAAATCATTTAATTTTAATTTTTTCTAATTTTAGATTTGATCACATATCATGTGACATCTAAAATCATATATTTTCTAATTAGAATAAATTTAAAATCAGATCTAAACACTTTAGAACCTTGGCTCTGATACCAGTTGAAGAAAAATTCTAATTTTCTGGATCGGATTCGTTCAAATCTGATCGGATCAAGAGATATATTTTAAAAATTTTTTTTTAGATCTAAATCAGATCTGAAATATTTTAGATCTAATCATATTATTCTAATAATAAAAATAAAATCTAGATAAATTAAATTAAATTTAATTTATCTTAATGTAGGGTAATCCTATTACCCGTTGATGATCCTATAAGTAGCGGAAGGTTCTGGATCTAGCCATAAAGTGCCTAGCCTCTATCGGTATCCACTCAGACTAGATCTGAAGATCTTCTTCTTCTCTATCATGTCTCTAAAAATTAGATTTGGATCTGATCTGGAGGATCTTCAAAATACCTTTCGAAGATCAGCAGTTGTCCTTTGCAGCAGCGCAGCCTTCTAGCTTTTAGTCGCCTTTCTCTCATCTGGATTGCACCAACTAAGGTCCCAAACTCCTTTGGACGTGGAGAGGAGAGGGAGAAGATGGACTTGGCATAGAGGAGGAGAGGAGAGGTAGCCTTGGGGCATGGGAATTTTCAATGCTTTTGAGTTGGGCGCAGGGTCTTATTTATAGACTATGCATGATCCAACTCCTCTTCTTCCCAACCAATCACAATCCTTTGTAAAATCAGATCTAAATCTGATTGGTGGGAATAGAGTCCCTTAGATTCCTCCTTAGATGGCACCTAAGACCAGTCAAACTTAGTTCTTAGGAGGAGTCTGTTTAAATCCAAAAAGGAGATGGAGTCCCTGTCCAACAGGGACTCCTGGGCGCCTCCAGCTTGGGCGCACGCCAAGGATGGTGTGCGCCCTCCTTCTTGCCAGGTTCTGATAGAAGGACAAGCCCCCACCAGCTCTCCAATAGGTGCATGACACATGGATAAAAGTTAAAGTATCAATGGTCAACATTTGATCAGTCAATAGTCAACTTTTGACCAAAGTCAAAGGACGAGAAATGACAGGTGACCAAAAATGGCAGATAATGTCTTACAAAATAAGACAACCTTTTTTGATCTAGACAAGCTCCAGTCAGACCAAGTGAAGGCCTTTGATTGAGTATAAACTCCTTTGGCTCAGTTAGGACAGCTATTTATGATAGTAAAAGAAGAACGTTAGGTTCAATTGAGTGCTAACACGATTTCCTTGAGCCTAATTGAATCTCATTCAGATCAATTGAACTGGATTAGTTCAATTGATGATCACCAGATTCAAACCTTTGTTTGTGTGATCCAGTTAGGTTCAGTTCTGTATGATAATGGGATATGTCATGATCTCTATCATCGACATCATCGAAACTCCTTTCGATGGATCAGAACTCTTCTGATTCGAACAGCTAGAATGATCGATCATCTAAATCATTCTAATTGCTCCCAAAATCCACCAGTGACACCTAGCAGTATATGGTGGCAATCTATCAGAGCTGAATGCGAACCTCTTGGTGCAGTTAGCTGTGTGATTAAGTTCTTCTATCTTGAGCCCCGATCAGATTAGGATTAAGGTGAACTCATCAAACCCTAGTTTTTGTCATATGATATAATCATTCGATTTAGGTCCGATGTGAAAAGCTAAATAGAAACTCTTTCTGTTATTTCACTTTGCCATGGCCATGGGCTTCTAGACTTGATTTTCATGATCATCATAGGGCTGCTCCTCTACCACCGAGGTAGATAGATTCCATCTTGATGCAATCCAGTTCCTACAATGAACATGCTATAGCCAACATACACCTCAGGATTCCGTATGGCTAGGAGATCGAGTTATGTTGTAGTCAAACTATAACACCCTTAAGGTGAACTGCCGATGCATCTCAGGTCAAAGAATCAGACACACCACTGCAACATCGAGTCAGTCATTGACGAGAAGGTAGACTTCCTAATGACTACTCGAGGTGGTCACACTCAGTGCCCTCGTTTTCTAATGAGTACTTGTACTCTCATTCTGGTGTCACCACACTATAGACTTAAGACTCATCTACTAAAAAAAAATTATTGTATACCAACCTTCTGGATCAATCACCATTCTCGTGATAATCCTATGGTCGGGAGCATTTTATGAGTTAATAATGATTATTCATGTCTTAAATTTTCAACTCTTAAAAATATGAATTATCATTACCATTAACTCAAAGAATGTATCACAGACACTAAATACACATATGTGATAGAAAATAATCCATTCTATTAATTATAGTCAAAATTATAATTTTGCTCCTAGAAGTGTATTACAAGTGTCAACCAATTCTGGCTTCTAGGGCACATATATCGAACAATTTCTTCATATTTGTCGATCAAAACTCCTCCTTAGTCTCATATTGCCTAGCAACAAAGACTCCAGCCCTCCTAACTCTATTTAAAAGGTACTAGACTATCAAATCAAGTCATCTTCAGTTAAGAAAAGATGATGGTATAGGTTAGAGTCATGCTTGGGATTCAAGGTTACTTCGAGGCAGACGATGTCGAGAGGAAGAGCTGGACTTCTACACCATCTTGATGCCAATGCTGATCCAAGATTAAGATCGGCTACTTTTATTTTTTTTTTATTTTTTACATTCATATATTTAAATTCTTAAATTTTAATTAATGTAAATTTATTTTTATGCACTTTAAATTTCATGCTTTTTATTTTTATTATAAATAAATTTTTTACTTTTTAATTTTATTGCAAGTAGATGCTAAGATCTAAATAGTAGATCATAGTACCAAGTTTAATTTTTTACACCATTTAATTTTTACTTTTTATTTATAATTTTATTTTTTGATTTTAATTCTATTTGAAAAAAAATATTTTTTTAAAAAAATTAAAGATTTCAAAACTAAAACACTATATTATCTGTAGATTTGATCCGACTCACTACTTACTATCTATTTTTAATCGATTTAAAAAATTAAAATTAAATTAATAAATATCATATCTTAATGACAACATCATGCTCTTATCAAAATTTTTGATGCTATTGTCGGGGAAGGTACAAGCATTAAATTTATTTGATTTCTTTGATTTTCATGTAAATAAAATTATAAATAAAATTTTAATTTTTTTAATTTCTTATAAATATTACTTACTAACTTTTTCTTATTTATTTTACAGATAAAAGAGAAAAAGAATAAAAAGATTAGGGCCAGAAGGAAGCTTCCAATCTAATTTTGCTCGGTGAGATCAATCCTAATCATAGACCTTTTCTCTTTTTTATATATTATTTAATTTATTTTTAAATTAATTTAAAAAATATCTACTTAAACTTAATTAAAATCTTTATGATAAGAGTAGAAATCCTAACTATTTAGAGCATCCATCATATTAGATTTAGTTTTATTTTTATTTTCTTTTTGGTGATCGTTGGAGATAAGGTAAGCATCTTAAGTCTAATTAGTTTCATGCATCTAATTTGTTTGCATAGAACCTCTTGTTTGAAAGTGATTATGCATATTCATCTTAAGGCAATTTAAGGACATAATATATTAGACAAGATAAGGTGGTAATTTAATCATCCTTTCTTGGTCCACAAACAACCAACCAGCATCTTGCATTGATCTAAGCTTTTAATTTAAAATCAATTAGACATTGGCCCTAGGAACTCGAGCTCATTAGGATAAAAAATCTTAAAAGTTGGACTGGATTAGGGTTAGCCAGTTTGACTGATGTCTAAGGCAAGTGGTTTAGGGACTATATCCCGAAGGAAGGTGTGTACTTAATTAGTTTCGATAGCTTACTTGGTCAAGATAATTGATGTCTAGGGCAAGCAATGGGGTACTCTCACCAACCTTATACTTATCTGATCAGTTGAGTGGCTGATCTTATACTTGAAGGGCTTAAAGGTGATCTTGACAGTTAGAAGATATCTAGATTTAGGATAACTCTTAGTCAGGATTGATTACCCAACTTGATTGCTAACTAAAATATTAAATCTAATTAAAATTAATTCTTCTCTTTCTTCTTAGTTCTAGGACTCCTTAGGATCTCTTC
Source organism: Cocos nucifera (assembly GCA_006176705.1). Classification (NCBI taxonomy): domain Eukaryota; kingdom Viridiplantae; phylum Streptophyta; class Magnoliopsida; order Arecales; family Arecaceae; genus Cocos; species Cocos nucifera. The sequence goes on from QRFJ01001497.1 coordinate 97,227, forward strand.
TATAGAACTCTTCTTTCTTTCTTCTCCTTTTTCCTCCAAAAATAAAATAAAATAAAATAATAAATTAAATTAAACTAAATAAAAAATAAAAAAATTATAAAAAAATTATAAAAATTATAAAAAAATTAAAAATAATAAAATAAAAAAATTAAAAAAAAATTAAACTATATATTAGGATTGCACTAGTATATGCACAGTAGGAGATCACTTTTTCTAACCTAGTTGAATTCAATTATAAAATTGAATGGCTGAACCATATTAAATCTAATAATCAAATGGCTAAAAATTTTAGAGAACCACCTAAGCAGATGAAGAAATATTTTATTTCTTCTACCTATAATCCATCGACTTATATCTAGTTACCTGATATTCATGCTACCCACTATGAGATCAAGTCGACCACAATCTAGATGCTCCCATCTTTCTATGAAAACATCAATGAAGATCTTTACAAGCATCTGGATGAGTTTTTAGAAATCTATTCTATGGTGAAAATCCAAAATTTGACTAATGATGTTCTTAGACTAATTTTATTTTTTTTTATTAAAAGATAAAGCCAAGTACTGGTTTGGCATAATAGGAAGACCAATCTAAACCTGGGCTAAATTGCAATATGAATTTCTTAAAAAAATTGATCCCATACACCGAGCCAACACCATGAGGCGAGCTATCACTGAATTTGCTTAGCTTCTAGAAAAATAAATTCATGAATCATGGGAGAGACTTATGAAACTTATTAAAAAATGCCCACACCATGATCTATCTAGGTGGCAAATCGTTCAAGCTTTTTATGTTGATTTAGAAGATCAATATAAACGAATAGTAGATGCATCATGTGGAGGTATATTCATGAACAAAAGTGAGGATGAAGCCTATGCCTTATTTGAAACCCTAAGTGAAAACTCAATCAATAATGTTTCATTATCTTTCTATCGAAAATGGACAAGGACCCATGAATTTAAACATCCAGAATCTAGTTCTAAGATTGATTTAAACCTGATAAATAAAGTGGATCTTCTTACCTAGAAATTAGATCAAGTTCTAATCCTAGGTCAATAATCTACTGCACAATTCACATCACCTTCTAATTATCAGGAGATTTATTTTATTTATGCTAGCCCAACCCATCATGTGAGTGAATGTCCTATGACTGTAGAATTTTTATCTTTCATCCAAGAATAAGTCTAAGCTATGCAAGGCTACTCCAAGTTGGTTAATGATCCTTTTTCAAATATATATAATCCAGATTGGAAGAACTACTCTAATTTTTCTTGGATATCCCAATAGATTCAGGCTCAAACCCAAATTTCATCAATGCAAAATTATCAAAATAGGCTCCAATACCAAAACTATGCCTGTAATAATGGTTCGCCTAGTCAGTCTACTCAGCCATCGTATCAGCCATCATATCCATCTCCTCAATAGACCAATCTAGCTAACGATAAGTTTAATCAACTGCAATAATTAATTCTATCTCAACAACAATCAATTTTGATTCAACAATAATCTATTGCCAGGTTAGAAGTACAAATAGGATAATTAGTCTACCATGAGGAGAAAACTAGGTCAATTATCGAGCCTACCAATTTCAAATCCTATAAACAACCCACCTATTGTCTATCAACGATCTGGACCAAATTATCAATCCAATGTTCAACCTAAGAATTTCCAACTAGAGAATGCCAAAGTAATTTTTGAATTTAAAAGTTATAGAATTCTTATGGATCCATATTAAGATCAGGTGAGTGAGGCTAGTACTAATACTAGCTAGAATAAAAATATAGTAGAAGAGGTTAGTACTAAAGCTAACCACGTAGAAGAACCTGAGCCAGAAACTAGTACTGATGCTGGTTCTAATTTGAATGAGATAGATAAAAGAAAGAAGAAAATAGATGATTTACCCAAGACCTATAAACCTAAAATACTGTTTCCTTCAATCCTAAAATACAATGAAGTGTCAATGAAGTTGTTTAAATAAAATCATATTAATTTACCTCCATAATTAAAGCCATCTTTAGTCATCCTTCCAGTACCCATGGAATCAAACCTAACTCCTAATACAAAAACTTAATTCATGAGCATTTTAGAAGAACAAATAGAAAAAATTCTTGAGAAACAAGGGTCTGAGAATGGAGTTGCATCCTATCTTCTCGTAATTAGCAATGAATATATTAATAAGAGATAATAAACTATCTTCCTGAGATTGGCAATCCAAAATTATTAGAATTTTTCAATCCGATATTTGATACAGGATAGGTAAGCTGCTTTATATCTGACTGAAGATGGTAAACTTAGTACTTATTAGGAGGCAACCCCATATTTAGTTTTCTTAAGTCAAATTTATCTTTTTAGTTTATTTTTTTAGGGCATGTTGAATAAGTTGGAAGGAGAGTTAAATTTTTAAAGTCATGCTGGACTACAAACATATCGAGTCAAGTGTATTCTTTTCTATTCTTTATTACACCATTTATTTTTCTTCTCCATTGAGGACAATGTTGATTAAGTTAGAGAAGAGAATAATAAGAATTTTAAAATTTTTAAAAAATTCTTGAAGAAGTTAGTATTTAGTATTTAGACATCCGATGATGTTTAAGAATCGAGTTGAACTAAGCATTTTTTTAAAAAAAATTGATGTACAAACCAAAAAATTTATGAGATATTGAGGATCAACTATTAAGAAAATTCAGTAAAGAGTTAAGTATTAAACATAAATAATTTTTTTAAGTATTTCTAATTTTTTCTACAAGCATTAAAGAAGAGTCTACTTTTTATGGGTTTGTGTAGGATAATTATATATTTTTTTATATAAAAAAATTAATTATAAAATAAATAATTTTCTAGTACTTCTCACTGAGTAATCGGATCTCTTTGTTTAAGCAAGTATTGAGTTTCATATCAAAAGATGGGAAGGATGAAGAAGTACGTTGTAAAGCTTGTCTTAACTCGTTGCCTATTTGATTCGAGCTAGTAAGCTCGAGGGATATTTTATACCTAGTATCCTAAAGCTAACTGGTTTGAGAGTCATTGGCCCATGACTTGCTACATGGATCAAATAGAAAGCTTAAGAGATTAAGGTACTCAATAATGGTATAATATTTAAAATATATATATATATTAATTTTCTATCAAGTAGCAGGATCCTGTTGCCTAAGTAAGCAATGATATTCACGTCAAAAATGGACAATATGGAATAAAAAAATTTTAATAAATGAAGAGCAAAAGCAATAATATACTTATCCATATGAAAGTTTAGATAATTTAGAGATAAAGATAGAAATAATTCAAAAAAGTTTTAAAAAATTAAATATTTTTTACTTAATTTTATATTGGTAAGTACTAATATCCCAATGACATACCTTACTCACGCTCTATTGAACATCAATAGCCATTTTGAAAATTACTTGGGTAAAATTCAAAATTTTAAAGTTAAAAGATATCTAAAATTAAATTCTTTCTTTACTCGAAGATGAGCAAAGCTTAAGTTGGAGAGTATGATAAGTATCATAAATTTATCAATAAAGTATTAATTTATTAATTAATTTATTTTTATTTTTTAAAATTAATATTTTTATTTATTATTTTTTAAAAATATAATTATAAATAAATAGAGCATATTTTTTGATTTAAATAAAATAAGTTTGGAGTAAATCGAAGTTAAAATGGATCTGATATGAATTTTCAAAGAAAAAATAAAATAAAAAAATTTGGCTTAGCCGGTGCATCCAAATGCGCCCAACCATTCAGCTTAGCTGGCACATCCAAGCCAAGCAGACTCGGCCCATGCAGTAGCCAGAGAGCTCAACCGACCCATCTGTGAGCTGCTGATGTCACACTGACATCAATTTCATTGCGGCTCACCATGGACCTCTTAGCAGGGGTATTTTGATAATTTTCTAGGCTAGCCGCACACTGATTGGTTGCAATCCATAAAATGCTTGATCCATCATGGTCCATCTATACAGTAAAGTATGATTAATAATAAGAATATAATGCATCACCTCCATTTAGGCTTTTTGAGTGATTTTTGGACCGTTTGATCAAGATCTAACGGGCAGAATTACCTAGATCTTAATTTGAGTTGATTTAGGAGTCCTAAACCTAATTTTTGATGAATTTTGGGGGAAATAAAACTCTTTACCTATAAAAGAACCTAGTGTTGTCGTGAGAAAAAAAAATCAGAGAGAGAGACGGGGAATCAAAAAAAAAAAAGAATTAGAGAGAGACAAAGAGAGAGACGGGGAGAAAGAGAGAGAGGGAGAAAGAGAGAGAGAAAGAGAGAGGAGAGAGATAAAAGAAAAGTGATTTGTGAGAAAATCAAAAAAGTTTTTTTAATTTTTCTTCGACGATCAAGACATCGATCAAGGAGCCTCTTCTTCTTCACCAAATTCTCCACATCAAGAGCAGCAGACAATCAATTTCAGCAATCAAACAGTCTAATTTCTTCATGCTTTTTATTTTATTTGCTGTTTTTGAATTTATTATCATGAACTAAATTTTATTTTACTAAGAGGCTAAGGTGTAGCCACTCTTTTGATGCAATATTCAGTGTGATTTATTTTTAAATTTTATTCATGAAGAGTGAAATTAGTCAGTCAAAACATAACTGTAGGTGAGATCACTGCATTAAGGAGTGTAACTTTGCCTGCAAATGAGAGGAGTTTGCCCTTCCAACCTGCCAATTTTTTTAGTGATTTTCTCAATAATCGGGTTCTAATCTATCTTTTTAAGTGTACTATGGTGTAGCGGCAAACCCTAAGTAACAGAAGGGAAAATATGCTATTTTGCTTCCAAGGATCCTTCCAATCTGATTTTTAAGAAATTGATTGATATTGATTCCTAGAACTTTGGATTTGAGAAAGTTAATGCATAAACCTGATAGTAACTCGAATGAGTAGAGTATGAATTTGAGGGCTGTTGCATGGTTTCTTTTAGTCCCACAAAAAATGAGAGTATCGTCAGCAAATTGAAGGTTATAGAAAAGGCCAGTAGCATTGTTGTTTCCAAATTTTCCTATCATGTGATGGTTGGATGCTGTTTTGATGATTCGGTCTAAAATATCTGATATTAATATGAATAGTTATATGGGGATAGTGGATCACCCTATTGTAATCCTCTATGATTTTAATGGTTTGCCCAGGGTTCTGTTAACTAGAATAGCAGATTTGGTAGTGGATATGATGTCAAAGATCCATTCGCACCATTTAATTCCGAACCCTCTTGCCTTCAGTAAATTCATGAGGAAGGACCATGCAACATTATCGAAGGCTTTCTCGAAATCTAGTTTATAGATAATGCCCTTATAATTTGCTTTATGTGCCTGGGTAATGACCTCTTTGGCTACAGCAAAATTTTCAAGTAATGTTCCACAATGAATGAAGGCTAATTGGGTAGGCGCTATCAGGCTATCCATTTTCCTTGCAAGCCTTGTTAAGAGTATTTTTGATATAATCTTTACTACACTGTGTAAGAGGAATATAGGGCAATAATCTCTTACTGAGCAGCTCTGATCTTTTTTTAGAATGAGAGTGATGAATGAGTAATTGATTCTATCAAGAGTGATTTGGTGGTTGTAAAAACTATACACTACCTTCATCAAATCTGTTTCGATTATATCCCAACATTGCTTATAGATGGCAAAGGTGAATCCGTCTGGTCCTGGGGATTTTTGGAAGGCCAATGCAAAGACAGCTCCTTTGACCTCTTCCACGATGAAGGGGATCTCAAGATCCTGTAGCTGAGGGGAGTCTTTAAGATAGAGCATCTTCCATTCAGTTTTGATGCAGAGTTTCTATGAGTTGCCTAGAATTTTCATAAAATAATCACGAAAACTGCTATAAATTTGTTTATGATCTATTACAAATTTTCCTGACTGTGAAATTCGATGATGTTGTTTTTTGTTCACCTATTGCTAGCCCATGCATGGAAGAACTATGTGTTTTTATCCCCATTTTTGAGCCACTATACTCTTGCTTGTTGTTTCTATAGCACTTTCTCCTACTCTAATAGCCTTTCTAGGTTTTGTTTCAAATAGGACCTCTCTTGCCATTCAGAGTCGAGCAAGCTTTCATCTTCCTCTTTGGTATCTAAGAGATCAATTTTCTTAAGCAGGTAGTTTTTCATCTGAGTTATATTTTCTACCTTTGTGCGATTCCAAGTCCTTAGCTTTGCTTTAAGAGATCGGAGTTTTATAACTAAAACTATGATTACATTTGTGGAATTGATCTTCTGATTCCATCAAGCTCTGATTTTGTCTTCATACCCTATAATCATTAGCCAGAAGTTTTCAAAGTGGAAAGGTTTATGAGGAGAGAGTTTACCGTGAGAAGGAGAATTTGATTGTAAGAGAAGCAGTATGCGATCAGATATTGTTCTTATAACTGTTGTGAGAATGGCTAGTGGGAACTTCTGAAACCACTCTATAAAGACAAAACAACAATCAAGGTTAGCTAAAGAAGGTTCATCTCTATAGTTTGACCATATAAACTTTTGATTAGATAGTTTTAGTTCTATCAGTTGCTGTGTGTTAATGAAGGTATTGAATTATGTAGACGATTTTAGAGAGGTTGTAGCTCCATTGCGATCAGTTGAAAACCTAATGGCGTTGAAGTCCCCCATCAAAACACATGGCAATAGACTATTGTTGGGGATAAATCCCGCTCCAGCCGAAGTCTAGCTCAATTCTCAACCTAATGCAACCAGTAGCCGCAGAAGAGCTTCGGCAGACGGGTTTCAGCCAAACTTCCAGCGGTCAAGCTTCTTCCAACCCGTTCAGGCGGCCGAGCTTCGGATTTCCAGCAGCCGAACTCCTCAGCGGACGAGCCTTAGCCGAATCACTTAGCAACCGAAGTCCTTCAATCGGGCCTCAGCCGAGCTTCTTCGGGCCTCTCAACGGCCGAACTCCTCAGCGGTCGTCCATCGGTCGAACTTCGCCCGACCGAACTCCTGCCGAACCCCTCCAGCCAGCCGAACTCCTCCAGCGGCCGTCCCTTCAGCCGGCCGAGCTCCTTCAATTCCAAGCGACCGAACTCCCAAGCGACCGAGCCTTAGCCGCGCACCTCCGGTCAGACGCCTGCGGGAGCCGAGCTCCTCGATCTCCTCAGCTGACGAGCCTCAGCCAAAATCCAACATCTGGCCAAACTCTCCAAACGGTCGAGTTTCGGATTTTCAGCTGCCGGACTCCTCAGCGGACGAGCCTTGGCTGCATACCTCCGCCTATGGGAGCCGAACTCCCCCCAAGCTAAGAGCCCGAGCTCCTCCGAAATGGGCACACGAGGAAGGCCAACCCTTCATCCGCCGCAAGCTCTGCAACATCACCATCGGTCCACTGAGTGATAGCGACCCACTATGAGGCGGCGATAGCTGTCACCATCCTGTGAGACTGGCTCCGCCGAACCTCGAGCGGCCCGCCAGCATGCGGCTGCAGCTGTCACCATCAACCCGCCGCACACGGCATCTTTTCGTGAGACTGGCTCCGTCGAACCTCGAGCGACCCTCCAGTACGCGGCTGCAGCTGTCACCATCAAGCTCTGCTATAAAAAGGACTCCTCCAGATACGCTACGCTAACTCTAATCTCTCTGATCCCTAAGCTCTTATCTCCTTCTCTAAGCTCCGGAACTCATTCCGAGCACTCCATTCCTGTTGGCCAGAGCTGACTTGAGCGTCGGAGGGTTCTGCCGGAGCCACCCCCACCGGCTTCGGACGGAACTTTGTTTTGCAGGTCCCCGGCGGCGACCTCAGCGGCCTCAACTCCAGCGACCTCCGGCGACGACCAGTTTAAGCACCAACAGTTGCTGTGTGTTAATGAAGGTATTGAATTATGTAGACGGTTTTAGAGAGGTTGTAGCTCCATTGCGATCAGTTGAAAACCTAATGGCATTGAAGTCCCCCATCAAAACACATGGCAATAGACTATCATCTCTTATTCCACCAAGCTCAACAAATAGCACTTTTCTGTCCTGTTGGTTATGCGGGCCATAAATATTGGAGAGCATTCAACTAAAATTACAGCTATTGTTGGTAAGTTTGATTGCTAGTAAAAAGCTCCCTATGTACATGAGGGTGCCGCCAAAATATTTTTCATTTCAGTAAGAGATTAACCCCCCCCCATTGATCCACATGCATATTTTGAAACCCATCTTTAAAATATGTTTTCACGTATGGATTGTTGGAGTTTCTGATTCATGAGACATTGTTTAGTTTTCTGGAGGCAAACCACATGACTCTTAGAATGTTTGATGGTTTCTCTGAAGGCATGCCTCTTGTTTGATCTATCGGACCCTCTAGTATTTTAACTTAATATCATTTATACATAGAGATCAACTGCATAGACCAACCCTGATTAGGATAAATAGAAAATAGGATACAACAACCAATCCAAAATATATTACTGCTTTCTGCTAGGTTAACGAAGTCCAGGGGCGTACAAAAACTACCTGATATTTGTTGAGGTGACAACAAAAGCAAGATGAGGGTTAGGGTACAAAAGGATGGAATATTATTGTCCACTGTCATTCAGAACTTAAGTTGTTTGGTCGTCTTGCCAGGTATATTTATGCTCAGATGTATTTGAGCTTTATATCCTTCTACCATACCAAAACAGAAAAAAAGATGAAATAATTTTTTTATTTAGAAAAAAATATAAGCAGCATTAATGTAGGTGCAAGTCTGATCAACGGTGAAAGTGAGGTGTAATTGAACCGATATCTTTATACCACCGCAAGAAAACTTATCCAAGTCAACTAGTTGAGACCCCCAAAGGTTAGATAAAATTAGCTTTGAGTGATTCAACTCTACACAATTCAACATCAACATGTTAAAGGCACTCTTGCTGCAAGTTTTTGTCTTTTGCATCGACTTGGAACGTGCAAGACTATTTATTGTGCTAGGTTTTACGTGCATAGATTTTCTTCTTTTTTTTTTTTCTTTTCTTTACCTGAGGTCGAAATGTATAGCAATTTAGATTTAACTAGCCTCACAGGAGGTAAATATTCTTTTTTCTTTTTTTTTTTGGTAAGCGAAAATCATTAAATCAATCTTAAATAGAACACATCCATAAGAATCTAAAAATAAAATATTAATAAATCAAAAGAAATATCTCTTGCAGCCGTTCATAGATTCTACGATCGACAATATATACTTCCTTAAATCTATTCTTTACCAACATTTCTCATGTTAGTTGCCACCTGGTCAGGATGCGTCTCTAATGCAAAAGTAGACGTGAGAATACCATCACCTGCCATTTTTGGCCGTGATTGCCCCATGTGGCATAAAATACACCACGCTCATGAGTTAATCCTCACCTAGCATTCAGTGTGACTCCCACTGCTGTCACCATTCCTTCAGCCATGAAAGGAGGCTTTTTTATTTTTTTATTCCCCTCCATTGTGCCTGGATTTTATGGATGTCTAACAAGACCAAATATGGCCAGGTACATGAAGGGCACCCTGTCTGATAGCCAAGGATGGAGTTCAGATGAAGAAAGATAACATCCTAATATCCTATACAACAGATTGAACTAAATTATAAAAAATAAAAAATAAAATAAAAATGAGAAAGTTCATTTAACTTAGAGTTGACATCCTTTTACATGATATATCTGAGAAAGCTTAAAGTAAAATATCCTTCTCTTCAATGATGATATAGATATGGGAAGCAATCTCTAGAAGCCATTTTATGTGAAAAATTTCCTGAGAACAAGTATAACATAATGTCATAGAATGACGTAGCATCAAAGTTTGCTGGTTTGTGATGTCCTTGACTTCTTCTCAACGATCCTCGATAGCTCTTTAACTTCCTTCTTTGGGATGTGCCGAGGGCGGCTTAGCCAGAGGCCTCCATCAACAACCATAGTAGTTCCATTAACATATTTACCTTCAAAAGAAAATCAAAAAAGAAACAGATTATGAGCCCAAGAGTATAAGATATGGCAAGGAAAAAGAAAAGTACCCAAAAATGAAAACATATCCCAATATGAAGATGAACATATACAGAGCTAGTAAATTGATGGAGACTGGTTATGCTACTAAAACATTAAGGTTGCTTTCTTATGTAACTAGTATGAGGTACTAATATGTAGCCGAGAATGACATAACTATCAGTGCAGCTAATATCACAATATGACTTTTATAAGAGAACAATTCATCGCTCATCGGTAACCAATCTTTTGGTATTGACCATAGAGTTGAAAAGGAACCGATAAACCCCATCAATAGGGTTCCATCAATATTCAATACACCATCCAAGCTACCCACAAACTGTTCTGTCGCTAAAGACCCAGGAAAAACATCAGGTGCAAATGCCTCATGAAACAAGTGAAGCATACAACTGATTTGCGCCCAAAACAATCTGACATTCAGAGCATAATGGAATGATGAGTCCAAGGAAACACCTATTCCAGCTTCCTTGTATTTCTAGAGAGAAAGAGAAGGCCAGCATCCAGATTGCAAGAGCCAGCATGGCACATTAATTAATATTCCATTGTGTTAACACCAGCATTTCAAATATGCAAGGATTTCTTATTTCTTCTGCATCTACACAATTGGCATGTTATACTTATCCAAAACTGGTTATGAAAAAAGGGTGCTAATTAATTTGTCATGCAGTAAGTTTTGCTGGCTGATTTGATGTTTTCAGCAAATAATAACTTTCAATGTCTAATTGTTGACCTAAAGATTGATTTTGATGATGACAAAGAGTTTTGAGTATAAGTTACAAAATCTAACTTTGTTTTTGGGGATGTGTAGTTTAAATTCCAAGTGCTCACAATGTTCTAAGTGACTTTCATCAATCAAATAAAGTACCACCAATCAAGAAGACTTTGAAGGAAAACTAGACTTGACACATCAAGGAATGATTAATGAGAAATAAATCAAGTTTAGAAAGTAAGTTTAGCCTAAAAAAAAATTGGAAAAGAAAGGCTGTCAAAAACCAAATGGCACGCTTGGCACGCATCTTAGTCGACTAAAATTAGGAGTTAGTCGACTATGTATCAGAAAACAGCAAAAACAGAAAGCATAGAAAAATAAAAATTCTGGACCCAGAAGATTTAGTCGACTAAGTCTCAGAGGTTAGTCAACTATGTTTCAAAAAACTACAAAAGACAGAAAGCGCAGAATAGATTGAAGTTGAGGTGCAGGAGACTTAATCGACTAAGTCAAAACGATTAGTCGACTAAGTCACTGTAATGGCTTATTTTTTCCAGAATTACACTTTTTCAGTCCTAATTTTTTTCCAACAGCTAGATTTTCGTGCCCAATGGCTAGGACATTAAATGGGGCTTCTTCAGAGGTTTTAGTATGGTGAAAAAGCTTTGGAATATATAAGGAACATTTAAGAACTTTAAGAAGAACTTTTGGAATACACATTCAAAAGCCTTCAAGCCTACACCAAGTTTATTCATTGAGAGTGCCATTAAGTGAAGTGAAGGATCTGTTTTTCTGAATATTCCTTATCCTTCCAATCATCCTAGAGTTGAGAGAAGTCAAAATACAAGTATTGAAGAGCTTCATCAACTTCTTTCAAGCATTCAAGAAGAAAAGCAAAGCAAACAAGCCTTTTATTGACAAACTCTTCTTTTGAGCTTCATTGAGTTTTTCTTTCTAAACTTCTTTAATCATTGTATCTTATTTATTTACAAGTTTCTTGGGATAAGAAACTTGGGGTTGGTCCAAGCCTAGAGTTGGACATTGTAAAGGTTTGATTGGTGAGCCTAAGTCAAAACTAATCAGGGTTGATTATTAGCCCGAAGAAAAACAATCGCTTGTGAGGTTTTGGTTGGTGATCCAAGAAAAACCAACTGGATTGATTGTGAGCTCCGAAAACAATCGTTGTAAAGGTTGTAGTTGATGAGCCTAAGTCAAAATCAACCGGATTGGATTGTGAGCCCAAGAAAAACAATCGACCTGTAATCATGAGTGATTGTAGTTGAATTCCCAAGTTGTATACTTGGGGAGTAGACGTAGATGCTGAGTTTGGCGCCGAACCACTATAAAATTTATGTGTTTGTGCTTATACTTATTGTTATTATTCTTTACATCCTTTATCTTTCCATTGCTCTTTATATTCAAGATTATATTATCTATTGTGTGCACATCACTTAGTTTAAATCATTTAAATCTTCATATTAGTCATTTAGTTTTTTAAATATCCAATTCACCCCCCTCTTAGGTAGCCATACTTGGGCAACAATTGGTATCAAAGCAGGTGCTCTGATTTTTCTTTTTATTCTAGAGTTAAAGATCTTATGGCTGACCCATTTGGCTCTTTATTAAGTGAAGGACACTAAACCATTAGACCTTTTTTCAATAGCACCAACTATGCTTATTGGAAAGCTAGAATGAGAATCTTTATTCAAGTACAAGATTATGATATATGGAATATCATACTCAATAGTCCTCACACATCCACAATGATTGTCAATGATATGTGTGTACCTAAACCGAAAAAAGGATTGGAATGAGCTAGATAAAAAGCTAGCTCAATTAAATGCAAAAGCTATTAATATTCTATATTATGCATTAAATTATAATAAATTTAATCGAATATTAATATGTTTATCTGCAAAAGAGATTTGAGATAGACTTGAAGTGATCCATGAGGGTACAAGTCAAGTCCAAGAATTTAAAATAAACATGTTGGTTCATAAATATAAGTTGTTTAAAATGGAAACTCATGAGACAATAAGTGATATGTTTATAAGATTTACTGAAATTATAAATAAATTAAAGAGTCTTGAAAAAGACTTCTAATAGTGATCTTGTATGCAAAATTCTTAGGTCCTTACCAAAGACTTGGAAAGCAAAAGTAACGACAATTCAAGAAGCTAAAGATCTTAGCAAGCTTGCTTTGGAAGAGTTAATCGGATCGCTCATGACACATGAGCTCAATATGAACCAAAGCATGGAGGAGGAAGAGATGAAGAAAAAAATCTTTACACTCAAGTCATCGGCCATTAAAGAAAGTTCAAGTGATTCTACCGAGGATTCGGAAGATAACGAAGAAATGGTGGTGATTATAAGAAGGTTAATGAGATTCATGAGAAAGAAGAAAATTTTGGAACCAAGAAGAGGAAAAGAAGAAAAGAATCAATTTAGAAAACATAAAAAGAACTATCCCATACTGAAAAAGAGCTCAAAAAAATTAAGAAGAAAAGCCATATTGACTAATTGGAAAAGTAGTGAGAGCTCAAATTCTGAAGAAGAGTCATCCTCAATTGAAGAAGAGACAAACCTATACTTGATGGCTCATAATGAAGAGATAAGCTTAAATCAATCTAATAATTTTATTTTTGATGAATTATATAATGCATTTTCTGAATTATTTAATGATTTTAAAAAGCTGTCTAAAAAGAACAAAAAGCTTAAAAAGAAAAATCAAAATTTGAATAAAGATAAAGATAGATTAGAAGAAAATAAGAAAGATTCGCAAACTAAATAAGATGACTTAATTAAACAAAATGAGAGTCCACAAAAAGAAGTAAATAGATTAAAAGACAGTAGAAGAAAAGAATGAATTATTAGTTAAACAAAATGATTTATTAGAAAAAAAATGAAACTTTGAAAAATGAAATAAATGAACTAAAATCAATTATAGATAAATTTTTCATTGGTTCACAAAATTTGCATATATCAATAGACAAACAAAATATGACATCTAAAGCTAACTCCTTTGTAAACCTAAGATATCCAAAAATTTTTATTAATAAATATCATTTTGATAAGAAATTCATTACATGCTTTAAATGCAATAAAACTGGACATACATCATTTGATTATTGGGTTAATACATATAAGAATATAAGAATCAAGTAAATTTGGGTTGCAAAAGAAACCATTAATACTAACCTCAAAGGACCCAAGTTAGCTTGGATACCAAAATACACTTGATCTTTGTGAGTGCAGGTGTGCTTGATATCTCTTTAATCCAAAAAAAGAATGGCACCTTGATTGTGGATGCTCAACGCACAAAATAGAAGATGGAGGAGTTAAAATTTTAGAAGATAAGTTGATTTTGATAAATTGATAATTGCTCCTACCATTCAATTAGAAAGTATACTGAAATATTGATGCATGATTTGAGTATTAGCCAATTGCATATCAAATGATTCAATATTTTATCTTGTTAATTTTGATGATGTTATTCTAAATGACTATTATAATTGACCATTATGATTGAAGATATATTGAATAAAACTGATTTTTAAACTATCATGATTAGAGTTTGAGAATAATTTGAAACAATGATATATTTGTTTGATAAGCTGAATTTCTTTAAAAGAAAAATATTTTCAAACTCAATTAGTGTCTTGAATTATAGTAAATACTTATACTGACAGTTAGAGAAAGAAAATTTGATAAATGAAGAAAATGAATTTAACATATCAAATTACATCGAAATCTTATCATAATGTGATACTTTTCATAATGTGATATTAATTTAGTTATGAGAAACAAAATTCAATAAGAATAAAAATTGATTCAGTTGTATCAAGGGTAAGCAAGGAATGAAACTAAAAAAATTGGTATATAATAAGAAAGAGCAAATTTTGAATACAAATTGAACTCAATCGATTATAATATTAAGGAAAAGCTTAATATTTTTAGATTATTAAAAAAAATTTACTTTTTTGATTTTATTAATTACCTCCTTTTGAGTTATTTTTTTTTATGCTATCAAAAAAGAAGAGAGTTATTATTGAGTATATGCTTAACCTTAACTAGAATAAAGTATGTTTTTATTATTTAGTAGTTTCATGCCTTTTAAATGTGTAATTCTTTAGAAACTTACTATATATTATTTTGTGTATACTCAAAAGTTTTGTCATCATCAAAAAGAGAAGATTGTTGACCTAAAGATTGATTTTGATGATGACAAAGAGTTTTGAGTATAAGTTATAAAGTCTAACTTTGTTTTTGAGGATGTATAGTTTAAATTCCAAGTGCTCACAATGTTTTAAGTGACTTTCATCAATCAAATAAAGTACCACCAATCAAGAAGACTTTAAAGAAAAACTAGACTTGACACACCTTAAAAAAAATGGTTAATGAGAAATAAATCAAGTTTAGGAAGCAAGTTTAGCCTACAAAAGAAATTGAAAAAGAAAGACTGTCAAAAATCAAATGGCACGCTTGGCACGCATCTTAGTTGACTAAGATTAGGAGTTAGTCGACTATGTATCAGAGAACAGCAAAAATAGAAAGCACAAAAAAATAAAAATTTTGGACCTAGGGAACTTAGTCGACTAAGTCTCAGAGGTTAGTCGAATATGTCTCAGAAGATTGTAGAAGACAGAAAGTGCAGAACAGACTGAAGTTGAGGTGCAGAAAACTTAGTCGACTAAGTCAAAAAGGTTAGTCGACTAAGTCATTATAACGACTAGTTTTTTTCAGAACTGTACTTTTTTAGTCTCAACTTTTTTCCAACGGCTAGATTTTCATACCCAATGGCTAGGGCATTAAATGAGGCTTTTTCAAAGATTTTAGTGTGGTGGAAAAGCTTTAGAATATATAAGAAACATTTAAGAACTTCAAGAAGAATTTTTGGAACACACATTCAAGAGCCTTCAAGCCTACACCAAGTTTATTCATTGAGAGTGCCATTAAGTGAAGTGAAGGATCTGTTCTTTCCTTGTCCTTCCAATCATCCTAGAGTTGAGAAAAGTCAAAATACAAGCATTGAAGAGCTTCATCAACTTCTTTCAAGCATTCAAGAAGAAGAATAAAGCAAACAAGCTTTTCATTGACAAACTCTTTTTTTGGGCTTCATTGAGTTTTTCTTTCTAAACTTCTTTAATCATTGTATCTTATTTGTTTACAAGTTTCTTGGGATGAGAAACTTAAAATTAGTCCAAGCCTAGAGTTGGACATTGTAAAGATTTAATTGGTGAGCCTAGGTCAAAATTAATCGGGATTGATTGTTAGCCCGGAGAAAAACAATCGCTTGTGAGATTTTGGTTGGTGGTCCGGAAAAAATCAACTGGATTGATTGTGAGCCCCGAAAACAATCGTTGTAAAGATTGTAGTTGGTGAGCCTAAGTCAAAACCAATCGGGTTGGATTGTGAGCCTAAGAAAAACAATCGAACTGTAATCATTTAAGTGATTATAGTTGAATTTCCAAGTAATATACTTGGGGAGTGGACGTAGGTGCTGAGTTTGGCGCTGAACCACTATAAAATTTGTGTTTGTAGTTGTACTTATTGTTATTATTCTTTACATCCTTTATCTTTCCATTACTCTTTATATTCAAGATTATATTATCTATTGAATGCACATCACTTAGTTTAAATCATTCAAATCTTCATATTAGTCATTTAGTTTTTGAAATACCCAATTCACCCCCCTCCCCCTCGTGGGTAGCCATACCTGGGCAATACTAACTACAGCAAAAACAATTCAAAAGGTATTTCAGATTTGATATTTTTCAAATTTCACCTATTTTAGACAGAAATCAACAGATATTAGACTAGGAAAAGCAAGGTAAAAAGAGTAGAGAATTTAGAGGAATGAGAGGACTGAGAAAGATAGAGAGAGGCCAGTGGTCCTATGTCAACATAGTAACTCTTCCACAAAAGCTAATCTCCATTCTTCTGTCCATCCAGACCCTAACACCCTTTTGTTCATCTAATTGACTGCAAATCAAAAGCCTACTACAACTCTCTGATGGAAACTAATTAGAGCTAAATCATGCATGCTGGCTAAAATACTTAATAAGAGGGCTGATTGGTAACTTATTAGTTGCTTGAGTCCTATTAGGACTCTTCAAAGAACAAGCTATTGGTGACCAGCTGCCACAATGGGTTACTTATCAGTTGCCTGAGTTGAGTCCTTTTAGCACTCTTTAAATAACAAGCTTTTGGAACGCTCATAGACAGAAGTTGATGGCATGGAGCTCTTATAGATTTCATAGACTTCAGAAGCAGCAAAACGAGGGGTTGGGTAGGGACTAATGGCCTTACTAATGTCTTTGCGGAAAGCATTGGGACAACAGTAACACTGAGTCACCACAAAGTAGAGAGGTGTTGAAATCCTAAATCTCCCTCCACCCCTACCCAAACCATCCCCCTCCCCCCTCTTCCTTTTCCAATAACTCACTCAGCATCGTTTAGATGCTCTAAAATCCATATAAAACCTATATGTGTCAATTATACGTGGGCTATGCAGTAGATCGGCCATGTGCAGCCATGCAACCAGAAAATTGACATTCTTGGGCATTCAAAACCCCCAAGATAGATGCCTAAAAATAAAATACAAAATGAAAATAAGGTGGAATGAACTAATAGAGAGAGTAAAATAGCACAACTTGAGGCTCATGGAAGGCTTACAAAGCAGCTCTTCATCGGGCTTCCTTTACCACAAAAGTCAAGCAAAAGGCACTAAAAGAACTGGACCTCTGCAGCTTTTAACTACATCAGATATAACAGAGTTTTTTTTTCCCCTTAACTAGGCTGTTGCCCATTGTTTCCTAGCAGAGCATAGACATGACAAGAACACTTAAAAATGTTTTCTGACCCATCTGTTAGCCTGCATCATACCCTTGACATGCACATTACACAATTAAAAGTAATCTAGAACATGAACATAAAAAAGATTGACAAGGAATTAAGGAGTTTTGGGAGAAAAAAGATATACAAGATACCAAGAACACCCAAATTATAGATGTTGCGTTTTTGGACCACATGATAACCCACATTGGCATGTGAGGTAGAATATTACTCTGATACATAATGATACTGGACAATATCAAAGAAAAAAAACATGCTTGAATAACAGATGGATGTGCACCACAGCATGGCACGAGATTGACCAGCAATTGCATGTTCAGCTAGCTATGTGATAGAGACCCAAGTGTGGATCTAAGTGCTAGACGGCACAGCACGGCAATGAGGATACATGCCATAAGTTCTTTATTGGCACATAAGACAAGACAGCTCCTAATTTGTGCTAGTACTCAGCAACATCCATGCCAATCTGTGCCAAGCATGTCAACTGGCACAGCTTAGCAGACAGAGAATGGTGTGTACTATTCCCATGCAAAGCCAACAGACATTTGGCATTCAATACTTACACCCTTGGACCTAATCCCTAATTGCCTGAAAATATGAGCAATTTTTGCCGTTTGCACCTAAGTTATTGCATCATAATTTTAAGTAGTTGTATTAGTATTTGAAGCCACCAAAAGGTTGAAGTGCTTATAAGATCTCTTGCTCACCCTTCAATCACATGTCAAACAAAACAAATGCAAAGACACATTCTTTCTTAGATAATAAGCAAGCGTCCACCTATTTTAATTCTCATTACTGCAAGACAAGGTTTGCAATTTTAACTACCATCTTGAATCCATGTCATGCCACATATCAACATAGAGTATTTTTCGCTTCGGTGAGCTGTGAGTAGATAAGTTAGGCCTGCTAAGTGCAGTACTGCATCACTAAATGAATGATAAAAGGCTGAAACACAAGATATCAGATCTTGTTGCAAAAGTTGTGGACTGACTTTGAGCATGCAGTCCAACAATTTCTAACCTTATTTGTTGTTGGATAGTAAATAAAACTTTAGTTTGCCAAAAGTGTCTCATGGTGCAAACTATTAATAAACTTTGAGGGTATAATTTTTTTTCTAAACAAGGAAATTTAAACATTATGGCAGTTATATGTTTATCCGTAAAACAGGGAAAATTTTCATCTCAAACATTGACTGAAAATTGGATGACATTGAGATCATGAAAATCTAAGATGTTCATTTATAACTATATACAGAAAATTAAATTAGAATAAAAGGAACAGCAGATAGCGCATAAAGTCAGACTAGGTTACAACCTGCATCAGAAGCCAGGTACAGAGCAGCCATCGCTATATCCCATTTCTCCCCAAATTTAAATAGAGGCATGTATTCTCGTGTCTTAGACGTCATCTCTTCTGGCGAAAGCTTTCTTAGTCCAGGAGTGCCTTCTATTGGTCCTGGTGCAATCCCATTGACCCTTATATCATAATCAGTACCCCATTCTAGGGCCAAGGACCTCGTAATACTATCAACCGCTGCCTGTCAAAGCAGAATATCACCATATATATTGACACTAGTAACTCGGTTACACAAATAATGTGAACATACCTTGGCTGCAGACACATGAATTTGGTACCAAGATGCTGTATAGTGCAGAGTTGCACTTATGTTCAGAATAAGGCCACCAGTAGAAGGACCTTTTCCTGGCCCTCCTTTTTTTAGATACTTTAGAGCTTCGTGACACATTGTATAAGTGCCAACAGAATCAATGTCCAACACTGTAAATTGGAGCAAAAATGACAATTCAATTAGCACTGTTCTAATGATAGAATTTCCAAAGTTTTCAAGTTCAAATACATCAACAATATAAGTTAATCAAAGACACAGCCCACAAGGACTTTTTAGTGACTGCAAGATGCCAGGCATAATCATAATCATAATCACTGTCTTTTATCCAACCCAGTTGGGATCAGCTTTATAAATCCTGTTCCTTGATCCATTATAGAACACTACATTGTCAACACTAGGGACAACAATGTGCTGGGATAGCTGGAGCAGCCTGACTGAACAAACCAGGCCCAAGCTCAAGATTTAGGCCCTAAAGTCCAGTTGGGGCCAAAAGCTAACGAAGCCCAAATAAATCAGGGCCAAAAGCAGGTTTGAACATTCTATGAAAATTGACTTAATCCCAAAAGTGAATCCACCCTGGCCCAAAAATACCTGCGTTCGACCAAGTTCAAACATGGCATTCTAGGCCAGATTATGTTACTAGGACCTTTTGATTCAGCCTGAAGAACCCACACCCCACACTTGATCATGGACATTGCTGCAGCACTTGGCCATGGCTCCCTAAGAAGTAATGCTTAGATATTGAAATGATCCAGCACTTAGACACACACTCAAACCCAACACATAACCAAAGTTCATGTAATGTAGAGGCCAAATTCTGGCAGACCAGGCTTGAGCCCGAGGATTTAACCCCAAGCTAAAGCAGGCCCTAGCACTTCACACCTCTAGACAGGATGTGTCAAGAAGCAATTAGGTTTTTTGATAGATTAAGAACCCAAAATATTGCAAACAATTAAGACTGTGATTTTTTTACTAGGTGCAAAGTTGATCGATACAGAAGCATAAAGAAAGACATTCTCCCGAAACATATTCAAGATCTGCTAGCCAACCTTAATGTGATGTGGATGGTGTCTACCTGTTCGGAACCCATTTGGTGATAAATCCTCTGGCGATGCAAGAAAATTGCCTGCCGCCCCATTAACAAGAATATCAAGCTTTCCAAAATGTCTAACTGTTGTTTCAATAACCCTGGTTGCATCCTCCCGCTTACGAACATCTCCCTCAAGCCCAATTGCCTGCAAGTCATATTGAGAAAACATTACCTGACATGTACGGAACTCAACGATATGATCAGACAACCTGCTAACTACTCAGGATAATTTCAATGTGGTAAGGTATTCTACCATGTTCTGCATATAAAGTCAGCATAGCTTGTGGAACTCTAGCTCATTAAAGCACCTAGATCACATAGAGCTCATTGCAAATCTTGCATATCACACTTCAGGAGAGAAATAGGACATATAATGAGGCTCAATAAGGGTAGCCTCTGCCCATATAAAATCAGAATAGCATGTAGAACTTTAGGTCAATAAAGCACCAAGATCACATAGAGCTCATTGCAAGTCTTCCATATCATACTTTGGGAGAGAAAAACAATACTCATAAGCAGGGATCGCTGACTTAGAACCAAATCCCATGTGGCCGGCCGGTGGTACGAGTCAGTATGGCCCCATACCAAACCGTATCGGGCCTGAACTGACATGCAAACGGGGGGTGAACTAGGGAGGAAAAGAGAGAAAAAAAGAGGGGGAGGGAGGAAGGGAGAGGGAAAGAAGAAACGGGAGGCCAGCGGAGATGCCTGCAGTGGCCATCAGAGGGCCACTGAGGCCTCTCGAGCTCCATGATCCTCCGCAAGAGAAACTGAGAAGAAAGAGATAGAGAAAGGGGGCGAAGGGAGGGGAAAGTGGCGGGGAGGCCACCAGGTGGCCACTGTGGCTATTGGGCGGCCCAAAAACCCCCACGGCCACTACGGGTTCAAAACAAGGGTTTCAGTCTTGTTTCATCAGATTTTTTAAGTGAAGCTGGCAATAAGTTTGTGGGCTTCACTTAAGTGAAGCCGGCAATGGATTTGCTAGCTTCACTGTGCATCAGTTTCTTCAAAAAATCCGACAAAACAAGGGCTTTGCCCCTGTTTCAAACCCACAGTGGCCGTGGAGGGTGGCCTCCCCGCCACCTTCCCCACCCTCCTCTCCCCTCCCTTCCCCCTCTCTCTCTCTCTTCTTAGTTTCTCTCGTGGAGGATTGTGGAGACCCAGAGTCTCAAAGGCCCTCCAATAGCCTCAATGGGCCACCACCGGTCATTCCCGGCCTTCCCCTCTCCTTCCCTCTCCTTCTCTCTCTCTCTTCCTCTCTTTCCTTCTCACTTGCTTTGTTTTCATTGGCATTACGAATTGGACGTCTAAACCGCACCACCGTCGATATGGTTCGGCATGCTCCGAACTACACGGTTCGGTGAACCATGTTCATAATGGTAGTTTCCTCCCATTTGGAAGCTGCTTATGACATCCCTCAATCACTAGGTGAGGGCTAAGATGGCAAATGGTAGACAACAGAAAAGCATGCGAAATTTTGTATTGCAAAATTCAAATGCTGTATCGAATTAATAAACCCAGTACTAAGTTCTTTTCTTTAGTTATTGGAGTAGTTCTTGGTATCATTTATAATTTTGGAAACAGTGACAAACTAATATAGGAAAAATCAATCGAGCAATTTAAAGTATAAGATCCCCTTCTTATAATCTAAATCATATTTTATTCATATGTAATTAAAACACATATCCAACTCATAACTTAAGTCCTTATGAAACATGTACACACCATCTGATCAAGATGTAACTATCATCTCCCAAATCACACAACTGGAACATCAAGTCTCCAAACTATTTTCAGTTCCATTTTCTTGGTATGGCAGCTAGGTATGCAAGCAGATCAGATTGGTTTGGGTACTAGCACAACCCACATATAATCCATATCCGAATCAAGTCAAAATTATTTAATTATATGGTAAACATATTATACAAAAAAAAAAAAATCAGCAACATGTAGACATTATTAACAAGTCATTCTGCATAAGCTATGATTGAAAACCAAGTATAAATTATAATCAACAACACAAATTGATCATGAACTGCTGAAAAGTTATTATTAAAAACAAAGTAATTTCTCAAATTCAAGATTGTGAAATTTAAAGTGTATTTCAAGACATGATACTTAGGGATCCAAATCCAATCCATATTCAAAAGGCCATACTCTAGTGTCCAAGCCTAATTTAAACAACTTCGACTGGGATCAGAGTGGAACTTTCTCAAGTTGAATCTGGAACAGAAGTAGCTCAATTTAATCCACTTCCAGCCCTAATGGAATATTCACTTCATATTTCAACTTTATCAATTGTAACAAACTTTGGGTCTATGGGGCCACCTCTAAGCTGAACCTCCAACTTTACTCTCTCTCTCTCTCTAACTTTCTCTCCCTCTCTCAGCATGGGAAAATCTTTGAAGTCATTTATCATTTTGGAGGTGATGATTTAGCAGAGGCCTGTGAGCTTTTATTCAGTCAGTTTTCTTCTTTGTCTACCTGGTCTGTTCTAATTTTTATTTTACATCAGACTAGGCTTGTCTAGAAAAGTTTTAACATTTGGAGAAAACTTTGAGCATGTCCAATGTTTTAAGTGGAAGAAGCCATAGCCACCCAGGCACCTCACTTATGTCATGTTTGAGTATACAGGATGAGATTGCTTTATGAACTAGTTGTGAATTTTACCAGGTTGGAACCTCCCATCAACTTAGCACATCTTATTTGTAATGATAATGTTTCATTTTACATCATAAATATAATTTAGTATTTCTTCCCTTGTTTTGAATGTATTAATTTTGGGCCACCTTGAACTCTAGGAACCAACCAAGTGCCTAGGCGCTAGGCAGCCCTTGGCTGCCCTTCAGTCTGTTATAACATTAAATACATATCACTTTTGTACTCATGTTCAAACTACCCTTCTATCTACAGCTAGAGTGCATGAATGCATCAGATTATATATTGTGTTCGTCTCAAATACAGATAATCCTCAAAAATAGTGTTTCGGATACTTAATTTGAGCATCTTATGTGGAACCAAAAAGAGACTCAAGAATCCACACAATGAGCAGTCCAACCAACCAACCAACCAACCAGCCAGTTGGAATATTCTGATTTCAATGAAATTTGTATTGCCTCTAAAGTAGATGTTTATTATCATACATACAGCATGCAGAAAGTAGCATCTTGGATATGCATTCTTGTTATCAATAAACATCTATAAACACAAGATCAACAATGTAAATATTAGAAAACATATACAGCAAAAGAAGATCAACTATAAGAAGACATATCAATATCAATTCATATTGCAGCAACTTAATTGATGCACCGTGATATAGAAGCACACATATTATATTTTTCATGCCTGCACTCTGAACTTCAGTAGTCTCATAATAACATGGTTGAAGTCCACATTTTAGTTTATTGACAAGACTATGTGCAAAATTGAGATTGCAATATAGAATTAACAACAGCCATGGGAATTTAAAGCAGAACCACGAAAGTGCTAACGATAACCATCATCTATGGTTGTAGAAAATATTTAGTAAGCCCATCTTCTTTGTTGCTCAAGGTTGTAGTGTCTCCATTACATCTTTTAAATGTGAGTTTGACAAAGGCAAACAAATGATAAAAGACATCACTGAATTAAAGTGCTTTATTCTAAAAATAAAGATGTGAGGTTTTTGTGTTATAGTATGTGAGCAGATGCACTGACATGTCAAGTGGTCCCCAAGTAATACAAATAAAAGAAATTATGGATTTTGGAATCAAATGGATCAACAAGCTTGAGGGTGTCATTGGCAAAAGCCTTAGAGATGTCTGGCCCTTCACCTGGGTTGCAGACATCTGAAAATGCCCTTGTTCGCTTCCCTATAGCAGACATAGTGGTGTTTCTTAATTCCCTTCGTGAGGAGCTCTTTTGTAACCACATATGGCTACAGGGTGGCCATAGAAGCGGAAACTCAAGGGGCTTCTCCCATGAAGTAATGCAACATTAGAGAGGAAGGGATCCTAGATTGTGGAAGTGGCAAGAAAGGATGCAGAGGTGTTGGAAGGGACTAGTTGGAAGGAGGCACATGACAAGTGTTTGATGAAAGTTTCGACCTGAAATTTGAGAGGTGCGGCAAGATCAAATAAGAGAAAGGCTGCGTGAAACATTCTTAAACTCAGCAGAGTTGATTTGGTTTGTCCTCCAGAGATTAAGGTGATTGACCTATCTTATACACTCCTTCACAGTGTTGGAGGGGGATGATTTCAGACAGGTTATGAGATGACTGTCTGTGGAGAGTCAGGGAAGATGTGAATTCAGAGATGCATGTGTGTCTCAGCAAGGTCTAGGGATGATTCCATTTCAAAATGGAATTGGTGAACTTGGAAGACAGCTGCAGTGGAATTTTGACATTGTCGTATGGGCCAAACAAGAGGGGATGCATCAGGATTTTTGCAAGGAGATTAACGTCAGACAGTCTTTCATTGTTTTATGGGTGGTGGCCCAAGATTTCAGTTTCATCCGATTCTCACATAACAAAGTTAGCGTCAGTGCACAAAGATGGACATTAGTAGATTTAACAATAGTTAGCTGATCCTTGAACCTGTTCGATCTCCTTATATCAGGTAGACAATATTCCTCAACTTTGAATGGAGCTTGTCTTGAAGCAATAGGAAATGAAGCAATTGGACAGTTTCCTACCTTTCAACACAATAGCAAAATGCCTGCTTTTGTTGGTTTCTTGGGGATATCAGCACCTTAATAACATGCAACTCCCATTCTCTTGGCTAACGATAGGTACGAACCAAACATGGCTTTCAAATTTGAGTAGGCCTGGACCAAACCATTGAGTTTTTATGAACTGGCATGGGATCAAATAGCAGGAGCTGGCTATACTTAGGAGGCTTCAAAGTTGGTTCCAGGTTGGAATAAAAATTATCCTGAGAATTTTCCAAAAGATGGAGCAACTGAATATAATCACCTAGCTAGATATTGGAGACAGAGCTCTCTCAGTAGATAGAATCAAGATGAAAATTAACATGTTACAGCAAATACCTCATAATGGTACCAAAGACCTAGAGTGCTACAGTCAAAAGATGGGACCCCTAATACCGTTTTTCCCCATCAAATTGTGAATGGGAGGTGATGGAGCAACTTCCTTCACTGTCTGCAAGATAGAAGGACCTTGGTGGAGGAAATTTTGGACATAAAGGAGATGATCACTGGTTACTTCAGATGGGTGTTTGACAATATTCGAACCTAGAACTCATTAGAGGAACAAAACCAAAATATGTAGAGGCCTTAAACATCAAATTCTCTATGGCGAGAAAGTGCAGGACCAGATGGCAGATGGCTTCCCTCTCCGATGTCACCAAAGATACTGGGTGATGGCCAGAGTTAACCTAAAATACTTATTTTGTTGTTTTTCATATAGTCCGTCAAACATCGATAGAATCAACTGTGCACATGTGGTGAAGGTTCTGAAAGTTGGGGTGGCTAGCACTATTCAGGAATTTAGTTCCAGTAGTTTGCTTAATGGGATATTTAAGATAGTGGGCATCTAGACTCAAGATTATTGGGGATTTAGTTTCCCATACCAAAGATGCCTTCATTCCTAACTAATATATATTGGGCAATTATGCTTGTGTGGAGGAGATTATTTTGGACTACAAGAAGAGCAATGAGGGCTTTGGGCAAACTTATCACATACTAGATTGCACATATTTAGAAGAGTTGTTGAAGGCTCAAGGTTTTGGTAGTAGGTGGATCGGCTGGGCCATGACCACCATTACATAAAACAAGCCAGTGGCAGTGATCAATGAGAAAATCGATGAGGCAGTTTTTACTATGTGAGGTATCCAGTGTAGCACAATTTTTCCTTTTCTTTTCATTTTCAGTGACGGAATTATTACACCAGACACTATATAAGGCAATTGACCAGAGACTAATAAAGGTTCAGTGACTACTTGATCCATGGAGCAGTGCTAAATTTTCAGTAAGTAAATAGCATAATAATATTGTGCAAGGCAATGGAAATAGATTAAAAATTTGTAGACTTCCTCTTTAGACTGTTCTAAGAGAATTTCAGATCTATCCATCAACTTTTAGAAGAACCTCTTGGTGTTGATCAAGGACCAGTCAAGTGATGGATGGTTCTTGGACCACTTGATAAATTTCTACTGACAATCCTTTCTTAACGAATATCTAGGTCTTCCCTTGTTTGAAAGAAAACTCAGCAAAAGGGTATCAATGCCTCTAGCAGAGATCCATTGCTGGTTAGCTAGTTGGAAATCCAGGCTCCTTTCATATAAGTGTCGGCTCATGTAGGTGACTTCAATTCTTGATGTCCAACTGCTCTATATCTTTTTTCTTTCTTCCTAAGTAGATATTGGAATGGTTTGAAAGCATTTAACGAGACTTTTGTTGGAGACAATTTGAGAGAGCTGTGGTCAAATAGGAGGCTGCCAAGACAGATGGTAGCTTGCAAGTCTTAGAGCCTATTTGGATGATCGGATTGAAAATCCTATGAAATTCATGGGTTGAGCTAGTACAACCAGCAAAATCATAGGATTACAAACTTGGCTAGGCCTATATTCATAAATACCTAGAAGTAGCTTTGGAGTAGGCCAGCCCAAATCCCATGGAAACAAAGGCCTTAACCTAATAGCATGCCTGTAATCCTATGTTTTGCTGGTTATACTAGCCCAACCCATGAATCTCATAGGATTTTCAGCCTAATCATCCAAACAAGCCCTTAGGAATCAAGGTGTGCTAGACAACCCCAACATCCATGAACATGATTGGTCCAATCTCACCAAATAGCCATGGTGCCACTAACTCAATAACATCACTATAGCAATGAGTGGGGCAAAAGGCCTGCTACTCTAGGTTGGAGCTATCTGACTTCAAGTTTTGGCTATCTACAAGTCTCACCTTTTTAGAGAGATGTGCTGAAAACAACATCAGCATTCTTCATCTTCTTTACAAGTGAACCAATATGCTCCTTCTTTTGGATAGTCAAATGGATTGAAGCCCCTTCTCTTGCTATTACATTCCAGGTCCTCCGCTACTGGACATGGAAGTACAAAACTGGTAGTGCATAGCCGAGGATCAGATAGGATAGGATGAAAAAGGGATTTTTTGGATCCAAAATTTATTCAAACACTTTCTCTTGCTGAAAATGCATATCTCTACAACCAGTTCAACTTACTGCCTCCTCATTTAGTCTAAAAAAGAAGCAAGGTTTGGCATTTTGACATAAGGAGATTTTTACTAGTAGCAGGTTTCTTAACAACGAGGTAGAGGGTGGATGGCTTCTTTGCCCTTCAGCTAAACATCTTTGAAAAGGAGGTACAACTTTAAAGGTTAGGGCTTTCTTATGGTTTCTGCTAAAAACAAAAATGATACATTGACGACAGTGCACAACCTTAAAGAAGGGAATTAAGTGGGTAGGCAGGTGCATATGCTGTGTAAGAGCTGTCCAAAGACAGTAGAGCATCTTATCCTTCAATTTCAGTTTGTCTAACACGTTTGTTTCATCATCAAACACCTCCTTAAGTTGAGGGGATACACATATACCGAAGGGACACTTTGGTCACATTGGAGGGTGAAACAAGCGTCCAAGTCAAGCCAAGCCGATTGGGATTGGATGGAGGCTGAGAGGGCATGGTTGACTTTGCAAAAGTAAAATACTTGTATCTTCATATAAAATGAGGCCTTGGACCTCCATCTGCTTTGGTCAATGTAATTTTTGCAAGCTCCAAGTTGGGGACAACATCGAAGAAGAGAAAGGAAAAACTTACTATTTCATTTACTAAGTAATCATCCCCAAGTGTGCAATTGGGTGTCGTGGATCTCATCTCTTAATTCTTTGGTAGGGTTAGACCTTAGGATAGGTTGGGAAGTGGGGCTTTTTGATGTTTATAAGGCTCCTGGTTTTATTGATGAGTCAAGGTTGTTCCAATTAGGACTCACTAGGCCTTCTTTCCCAGGCTCCCTCTTATTTTTCCCTTTCCCTGCTTTTCTTTGCCATCTTTCCTTCGTTTGGGAGGTTCACTTCTATCCGTATTTACCATCTCATTTTCTTAATGAAGCAGTGCTGATCTAGTAACTGTGTCACCGTTGTTCACAAGAATAATAATAATAATAATAATAAGAAGAAGAAGAAAAGAGAGAATCAATTTCCAATTTTGCAATAATAGCACCAAATTTTTATACCACTTTTTGAATGCAGAGAGTGAAGAACTCAAGTGCGAGACCCTAGAGAAGTAAGTGAGTGAAGAAAAAAGGATCTTCAGAATTATAGCAAAAACAATAGGGGAAGATGTGGCTTATGTGAATTGAATAGCTAGCAACAATCTTCAAGATTTTAAAGGTAACCATGTACTAGAATTGGTGCTGCAATGTCAGGATCCTGACAATAATCGATAAAAAGAGCAACCTTACATGCTAATTTATTTTCTAGAGTATGTCTACTTGCAACACCTGCACTTGCTTTTCGCAGGCCTTATATAAATCATGTCTCCTATGTTGCCTTTATGATTACAATTCATATCTGCTGTTACCGCCTAAACACTTCCTGAATGCCTCATGCATATGAAAGGCCTTGCACATCACCAATCATTCAATTTGACGTAATGTTTGAATATAGAGATTGCAGACTTGTTGAGTCAATTGCTGTTATCATGAAAGTAAAAAAATGTAAATGGATTTATATGTTAAGACAATATCTGATACATCACATCCTCCTGAATGAGTATGACTTTGGGTGGTGCATAACCTTCACTATTTTGTCCCGGTTGCTTCCACCTTATTTTGTTGATAATAAAACAGAGCCTCTTTTTTCACTCTTCTATAGTTCTCCCTGATTTTCATGAATAGATTTTTTTACAGCCTACTTAAGAAAATTACAATTTGCAAGGGAAAAATAAATATCTGAAAGAGATTCAATCACGAACAAAATATACCAATAAATCGCCATGGTAAAATATGAAAATTTATAGGAGAATTCTTAATATAACAAAAAAGATCAGTTATAGAGGTTATATGCATATAGAGGTACATAACCTGACTGGGATTACTCTAGTCCAAAAAAATTATGTGCCACCGCAAAGTTTTGGAAGCTTGCTGCACGGTTATGTTCATATCTCATGACTAGAAACCAAGTATTACCAATTCGACGAGCAGTAAAACAAAGAGAAAGAATTACTAACTTTTCATCCAACAAAATTACTCTAATAGTCAAAACAGTTATCAATTATAGAATCACTCCCATCAAAATTTCAAATTTTAGGTAATTATCAACATTTTATAAAGGTCGAGTTTA
Source organism: Cocos nucifera (assembly GCA_006176705.1). Taxonomy (NCBI): domain Eukaryota; kingdom Viridiplantae; phylum Streptophyta; class Magnoliopsida; order Arecales; family Arecaceae; genus Cocos; species Cocos nucifera. Next base: position 126,741 of record QRFJ01001497.1, read on the forward strand.
TCAAAATTAGATCAGTTACAACTCACAACACCATGAAACACATAGATCATCCAACGAAAGCCAATTCATCACAACAAAAATCAATTTTCTAAAGTCAAAGGACACCAAGCTTGAAAAGATCACAAAGTTGACGTCATAGCAACCGGCAACAGCACCAGACACATCAAAATTCATAAAAAAGATGACTGTTTACACGAATTCGAGAGAGAATCTGAGTAGAGTGGTTCACCTGAATCCCCTCCGATTGGAGGGCGGCGACGGCAGCGTCAAGGACGTGGCGCCGGCGGCCCATGATGGCGACGGCGGCGCCATGCCTTCCGAACTGGGTGGAGATCTCGAAGCCAATCCCTGACCCTCCTCCCGTTATCAAAGCCACCTTCCCCTTCAGCAACTCCGGCTTGAACGGAGACTCCATGGAAGGTACCTTTCTCTCCCTCTCAGCTCTTTTGGCTTGGATGAGCGGTTGATTGCTTGATTTGTTTATTATATTAATGGTTTTAGTGGTGTGTAGGACGGTACGAACAATAATCTCGTCCACGGCCGCACGGTAGTGTAACGTTTTTTTCTGGCACGAAACGTTAGACCCACCGTATCTAAAGACAACCATTAATGAAGGAAAATATGAAAGAAAAAAAAAAGGAAAAAAATAATCACTATTTCTATTTGAGGAAAACGGATCTAACCGACGCGAGAACGGGGCCATTATATATATATATATCAATCAAATTTAAATTTAAATTTAGTTCGATCAAAATTTTATTATAAAAATTTTATATTAATAATTTAAACTATTGAATATAATTTATTATCTCAAAATTATTTATATATAAAAAATTATATAATTTAGAGAGTCCTTATCTATGCATCAAATAGTAAAAATTGAATCGTCTAAATAAAATAAAATTAGATATATTTTTTAATCATTTAATGTATAGATCAAAAGTCTTTAAATCATATAATTTTTTGTATGAAAATAATTTTGAGGTAATAAATTACATCCAATGATTTAAATCATCGATATAGGATCTCTATTGTCTAATTTTGATCTAATTGAATCTGAGCCCAAATCTGATCAATCTTATCCAAATCAGTTTATATATATATATATATATATATAGTCATATTAGAATCAGATCGATCGAATTTGAACTCAGATCCGATTAAATCAAAATTTTATAATAGAGGTTCTACATCAATGATCCAAACTGTTAAATATGATTTACTATCTCAAAACTGCTTATATATAAAAAATTATATTATTTGAAAACCTCTAGCATGTACATCAAATAGTCAAAAATTGAATAACCTAAATAAAATTAAATTATATATATATATTTTTTATCACTTGATGTATAGATTAGAAGTCTTCAAATCATATATTTTTTTTATGTGCAAGTAGTTTTGAAGTAGTAGATCATATTTAACGATTTGGATCATCGATATAGAATCCTCATTGTTTAATTTTGATCTAATTAAATTTAAAAATTTGATCGATTTTATCCAAATTTTTTTATGTATATATATATATATATATATATATATATATATATATATATATATATATATATATATATATATATATATATATCCTACGTCGATGCTCTTCTTTTATCATTTGTGCAGATTATATTTTTAATATTGTAAAGATAATTATTCTTATGAAAACAATGTGCAATCCACTTAAAAATAAAATAAATAATTATTTAAAAATTTAATATTATACATGGTCTAGGATGCCATTGTAACTTAGTTTTTGCAAAATTAATACATTCTTTATAAACAAAAAATTGATGCATTAGAACCTTTCCATGATCCCATACATCATCATCTCTCTCTCACTTAGCAAGAAAAAAAATTATCATTAAGAAATTTATAAATTATGGTCATTGATTGCTTAATAGTAGACTAACATGTCTTATATTTATTTGATAGAATTATCATGATAATTTTTTATTTTAGTATCAGTATGATTATATAGGACATTTGAAAAATAGCCCAGTATTCGTTACCTCCTACCAAGTCACGTGAACGGCTCTTTTTATTTTGATTTTATTGAAATGATAATTAAGATATTATTTATTTTATTTTGATAGAAATGTTGATCGCAACATAATAGAAAAAAAATTTCATGACTTGTCAAATATGATAAGAAAATTTATAGGATTTTTTTTTCCTTTTACTTTTTAGAGAATTAAAATTTTTCCTCCTGGTCATTAGATCAATTTTCTTTACCATTTTAATCTTGAAAGTTAATTCCTTTACTTATTCATGCAAGATCCTAAATTATTTTTTTTTCTATAATTCAAGATCATAAGGAGAAAGGGAGATCAACCATCGATCATTTTAGAGGCAATTTTCATTTCATCACACTTAAGGTCTGCAAGCTCCTCAAGTTCTTCTAATCACCATCTGGCGTCAATCGGGTGGTGCATGTCGGTGGATGATGGCGATAAAATCAGCTTTACGAATAAATGGGGCTTTTATACTATATTTAAAATTCCCTATTATATTAACGTTGATCGTGGGGTATGACAGAAGAAAGTGGGGGGTTTAGCCGTTCGTTGCCTTTCTGAGTTAATTAATATCTAAGAATTTTATCGTACTTGCGAAATGTACCATATTGTCGATTGGCGTGGAATTGAATAATTGATATTATTTTTTAAAATGGAATGAAATGGTTGATGGCCGTTTCCGTTACGGGGATGGGATAGCGAAAGGTAAAAATTGCATAAGAAATTATTTGGGGACCGTTTGGATCTACCGGTCCTAAACGAAAATCGTGAAAAAATAAAGGAGCGTGCGTCTCTCGCCCGTGCTTTTGGATCCGCTTTAATTTTTCCTATCCACTTTTCCCGTCGGCAATCCTCCATTAACGACTGTGTAGATGTTAAGCTTGGATTAAACTGATCCAAAAATGATATAGTGAATCCGATTCGATCGATAATTATTTATTATATATAGTCTCATATTATGATGCAGGGATTGTTTGTATGTTTATAATTGAATAGGTTGTAATTAGGAATACTACAAGAGGGCATTTGGTAACCCAAACGGAATCATCATGATAATTTAAGGTTACTAATAATTCTTATCTTCAAATAATCTGATCCAAGTGATCTGAGATCACCATATTTGATATATTATAATTCAGTAATTAAAGATCCTTATGCATCCATCAATAACCTATTTGATATGTTATATGAAACCAAGATCATTGATCATGTATACCAAAAATATTCTTAGTATATGAGGATTTTTTATGTATTCTTGATTCTCATGACTTAAGATTATAAGTATATATACTAATTCTCATAGTAGTTTATTTAAATAAATAAAATAGTTAAGTAAATCATATGCAAAGTCATTATTAACTCTTCAAAGATAAAAATTTATTATTAACCTAGAAAAGACAGGATAGGCTCAGGGCTCTTTTATGTTCCTTAACTTCTAGATGAATTTATTGTAGATTCAATTATCTATTTTGTTGCTAATGTTTTCACAAAGTGGAGAACAAATATGTCAAGATAAATGAACAATGATATATAAATGGAAGTCAAAAATTTTTCTAAGTATTTCTTCCATGTAAATTCACAGTATATTTTTTTGGTTTCTTGTAGTTCTATCGTTAGTAGAAGATGGAAACAAAAATCACACTAAAACAAGGAATAGAGAAAAATATTTGATAGCAAACAAATCAGCCAACCAAAACTTATATTCTTTCACATTATGAGGTTTTTCGGCCAACTAGTATGCTGGCCCATTATTCTCTATGAATGCATGATTAGTCTAAATATATGCAACTTGTCATTTCAAAAAAAAGACAAGGATGAATCTAATATTAAGTGCATGGATATAGCACTGATAGATTTTTAGTAAAAAAAAAAAAATCATGCATCTCAGTTTCTATACAAAAAAATAATTTATGCATCTTAAATATACATATAACTTTATAGGATAAATGTAGAGAAAAGTACTACAAATTCTTCCATAATAAGTCCACAGCGAAATTTAGGACGATGAATGAAGTCCAACGAGCCTAAGAATAACTGATGTGGGATAACCTAAAAAAAAGAAAAGATCAAGCTTTTTTTCGTTCGTCAACAACAAATCACATCCGACCGTGGCATATTATTCTCAGGACAGATAGTATAGTTGCCTATACTATACTCAGGAGATATGATTGATTGACACAAGATCAAAGCACGATCAATCTAATTAATATAAATGAATGTTATTTTAGAGATCAGTAAATAATTAGTAATAATAAAGTAAATAATAGATAGCAAAAATTAAATATGCTCATGAATAAATGCAAAAAAATATATATAAAAATGAAATAAAAGATAGTAAGAAATTAAGTCCACAAGAAAATCCAAAAAGATAAGAAGAATCCGGATCGTGATAGTTAAGAAACTATTCTGATTAGGACTTTTAATCTTTTAACCAAGCAGATCTATCGATAAAAAATTGAGTCTTTACCAACATCGGATCTAAAAAAAATAAGTAAAAAAAAAAGAATCAAAGATCAATTTAGAAGGAACGAAGATCCTTATCAACGTTTGATCTGTAGAATAATAGATTATTCTTTCTCTCTCTATATGATGAATAAAAATCTTAGAGGAGATAGATCTTTTCTTGGTGGAATAAGCTTGTGTAGGTAGATGATGAAGACGAATCAAAATCTTTGAAATACTGGATCTCAAAAAGATGAAGGTTAAAAAAATTAAAAAAAAAAAGTGGGCCTCACATCCTCCCCTCGTGGGGTGATTTTGGATCTCACACCCTTTCTCTCTCGAAGCAATTGACACAAGTATTTATGTGTAAAATCATTCATGCATTCATTGTCCCATTCATGAAAGATACATGGGTTCATATAGGACCCCAGGATCCTATTTCTTTAGAAATCCTATTTTCTTTACAAGAAAAAAATCAACCTCCCAATAAAAAAGTAAAATATTATGTATGATTTTCAAATATAATAATATATCATATCTATCTTTTATGAAATCATAGAAAAGAAATCAATCTTTTAACAAAATAAGTAAGAAATCAAGAACTCTTAAGAAATCTTAGGAAAGAAAAGAAACTCCATGTGAGTGTTTGATACTTGGCACAACTTGGCATGAAGATCTTTGGATATGGAACATGCTGGTATGTATATTTCCATCCTAAGCGTATGGAGGGTGGTGGCTCCAAAGATGATGTGGACTAAGTTTGCTTCTTTATGATGGTCTCTTTCCAAATAAGGCTCAATCCAATATAAATCCAAATATGGTCCTATGAACCCAAAACTAAATGCATCAAAAGAACTAATTGACTAAATCAAAAGGATTAGAACTAAATAACTGAAGTAGAGTTATTGTGATATGGCTTCTTCAATCTAAATTAAATCTAAATTATATCACCGGCTTCTGGTGGCTCTGGTGTCTGCACCAATTCTCTCAGGATGGAGAGAACTCGATCCTGTCGAGTGGGGGTTGACTCTGCTCTGGTGATGCTTAATCAAATCGGGATCAATACGCTGCAGCTCTTCTTGAGTGATTCAGGTATATTCGAACTTCGATCAATCTCGCCATCTAACTAAGTACCGTTGATAGCCTCGACTCTGGGTGGAGATGATCTGCTCGTCCAAAATTTTCTCAATCTGATCATGCTTTGATATTTTGACCAGTGGACACTCAAGAATAGGCTCTCTCTCAAAGATTGGTTTAGGCTCAAATAGCTCATTGGGTATTCAAGTTGGCTCTTTATAGGCGACGAGATCTACAACATTAAAAATAGAGCTAATTCCAAAATCAGAAGGTAAGTCCATAACATACGCATTCAGTCCAATCTTCTTTCAAATCTTAAACAGACCTGCTCCTCGAGCATGTAACTTCTTGATGGTTCCTAATGGAAATCGTTCAGGCCTTATTCGAATCATCATATAGTCTTCTTCTATAAACTCTTAGGCACATCGATGAGAATCTGTATTCTATTTATAAACTTTATTATTAATACTAATTTTTTACTGATCTCTTTATGTAAACTCTTGACATGCTGTGCAAATGACTCTGCAGATTCAAAAATTCTAGCATGCATAAGCAGTGGGATAAAATCTATTGGTTTTCAAGGTTGATATCTATTAACTACTTCAAAAGGACTCATGCCAATAGATCTATCAATAGAGCTATATAAGCAAATTCGGCTCGGAGCAATAAAAGATCCTAGTTACCCATATATTCTCCAATCAAGCAATGCAATAAATTTTCAAGACTCCTATTGACCACTTCAATCTGACCATCTGTTTGTGGGTGAAAGAAAGAAATAAATTTTATTTTTGTGCCTAGAAGATGCCATAGGATTTTCCAAAAATAGCTTATGAATCTAACATCCCTATTAGATATAATGATTTTGGACAATCCGTGCAATTTAACAATCTCATCAAAGCATATTCTTACAACTTTCAAAGCATCCGACGTTTGGTAATAGGACAAAAAATGGATCATTTTTTAAAACCTATTTACAACCACTAGAACAAAATCATGCTTCCTAACTATCTTAGGTAATCCTAAAACAAAATCTATGCTAACGTCTTGCCAAAGACAGTCTGAAATAGGCAAGGATGTGTATAGGCCAGTGTTCTATTTTCTCTGCTTGGCTACAGCATATGTTCTATACTAGACAATAATTCGAGCGACATCTCTTTTTAGGCTTGGCCAAAAGAACTGAACTTCTACCAACTCCAACTCTATGGTTTTATTCTTACCAAAGTGTCCAACTAATCCTCCAGCATGCGGTTTCCAAACTAGAAAATCTTTTAAAGATGTACAGAAAACACACAGCCTAGCTCCTCTAAACAAGTAACCATCCTGAAGGATATATTCACTATATTCTCTAGATGATCCTTTTCGTAAAGTGGTAAGTATACTACCAAAATATGAATACTCCTCATAATCTTCTTTAATCTTTTCAAAACAAGCAACCTCTACACTAATGGTGGACAATAAAGTATGACGATGATTCAGGGCATTAGTAGCACGATTTTCTACACCCGCACGGTATTTCAAAATAAAAGTATAGGCTTGCAAAAACTCGACCCACCTACCATGTCTATGATTCAGCTTCTTTTAAAAATTCAGAAATCGAAGAACTTCATGGTCCGAGTACAAAATAAATTCTTACAGTAGTACGTAATATCTCCAGTATCTTAGGGCTTGGACTACCGCATAAAACTTCTTATCATAGGTAGAATACTTTAGTTTAGAATCGTTAAATTTTTCACTAAAGTATGCTACCAGATGACCTTCTTGACTAAGGACACCACCAATTCCAACTCCTGATGCGTCACATGCTACTTCAAAAATCTTAAAAAAATTAGGTAGACGTAAGACTAGGGCATGGGTCATTTTATCCTTAATATCTAGGAAGGCTGTATTGGCTACCTTAGTCCATTCAAAATCTTTCTTTCTAATTAGTTAGTGATGGGAGCGGCTATGGTGCTAAATCTTTTATGAACTTGCGATAAAAGGTTGCTAATTCATTAAAACTTTGTACATCATGTACATTCTTGGGTATCAGCCACTCAACTATTGCTCTAATCTTTTCAGGATCAGCAGACACACCATCAGGGATAATAATAAAATCTAAGAAGATGACATGGTCTGTCATGAAAGCACATTTCTTAGGATTGACATACAGGCTTTATATTCTAAGAACTTGGCATACTTTTTGGAGATGATCTAAATGATCCTTCCTAGTTCGACTATAAATCAAAATGTCATCAAAGTACATGACTACAAACTCTCCTATAAACGATCGTAGTACTTGGGTCATCAATCTCATGAAAGTACTAGGGGCATTGAATAATCCAAATGGCATCACCATCCATTCATATAAACCATTTTTTATCTTAAAAGCAATTTTTCACTCATCTTCCGATCTAATTCTTACTTGATGGTAACCACTTTTGAGATCAATCTTAGAGAAAATGATGGCTCCAACCATCATATCTAGCATGTCATCTAACCTAGGAATGGAAAAACAATACTTAATGATGATCTTATTAATGGCACGGCTATCTATGCATATTTTTTATGTACCATCCTTCTTTGGAGTCAATAGTACAGAAATCGTGTAAGGACTTAAACTCTCTCTCATGAATTCTTTTTCATCAGTTCTTCAACTTGCTTTTGCAGCTCAGCATGCTGAGTCTGGTTCAATCTATAATGGGATAAATTGGATAGGATAAATTCAGGTATCAAATCAATGACATGCTGAATGTTTCTCATGGGCAATAAGTGATCTGGGAGATCCTCAGGAAAGACATTATGAAATTTACTAAGAAGACTGACTACTTTCTTAGGATGATTTACCTTAAGGTTCTCATGAACTTTTCTCGCAGCAAACATCCAAACTGGTGATTCTTTACTCATGGTCATCTCTAATTCCTTAGCACCTATCAGATGGAGGCTTTTCTTTTTGATATTTTCTTCTGATCCATCACCTATTTTTCTATTGATAGCTTTAGGTGGGGAAGGATTGATTGTGATCTTCTTATCCTTATTAGTAAAACTATAGAAGTTGGTTCGGTCATAAATTGTAACATCATTGTCAAATAGCCAAGGCCATCCTAATATGATACTTCTAACTTTCATGAGTAAGACATCGCACCAAACATGATCCTGATGAGAATGGAGCTGGATGGGAATACGACATCTAAGTTTAATGAAAATAGAAAACGAATCTATCCAAGACATATGGTATGGGCTGAGATGATCTACATGAGCTAAGCTTAATTACTTAACCATGTCAGTGGAGATGGCGTTAATATAGTTACCACTATCAATGATTATCTTATAAATTTTATTGCTAAAGTTTATAAAGGTATGAAAAATAGAGGTCCTACGCTAATCTTCACTCTCCTTAGTCTGTGCTATAACATACCTAATGACTCCAAGCCTAAGGTCTGACTCCAATGCAACAAAACCTAGGATATCCTCAGTACTCTTAAACTACTCGGCTAAGTCTGAATCAGCTTCATAAACTTTTTCTTTAATATTTTCTAGAGCTTTTTTTTTAATTCTTCCATAAATAAAGATCGGTTGGAGTATTGTGTAGCAAAATGATTATAACCATGGCACTTAAAATAATGAGATCGAGAACTACTTTCTTTAGATAACTCTCCTACAACTTTTTTTCTTTTATCTTCTTTTCTCACAATAGGATTTATAGGTGGAGATCTATTACTAGGAGCCTAGTTAGCATTGGATCTTAATTTAGAAGGGATTACTCGACTAGGTTTAGGATGATGGATAGTCGAATACCTAGAAAATCTCTCAAAATTTAGGATAAGTTGATAAGCTTATTTTAATATGGTTACCTCTCTTAAAAATAGCTCACACTAGATATCTTCTCGTAATCCAGCTCTAGATCAAGATAAGATAACAACCTTATCTTCAGTTACTCCACATCTCATGAGGTACTCATCAAATCTCGTATTTACTCAGTGACTGATCTATTCCCTTGAGTAAGTCTCTACCATCGATCTAAAAGTCTTTATTAGTAGGAGGTGAGGAGGTATTTTTCTCTAAGTTTCTCCTTCATTTCATCCTAGATTTATATCGAATCTTATCTTCTCTGGTTAAGAAGATGCTCAACACTTTTTCAATAAAGTCGGGCTTGCCTAATCAACTTTATCCTAGCAAACCTAACTCTCCTTGCTTCAGACATTTCATATCATCCAAAATAGTGGTCCATACCCGATTTTCAATCTAGGTACTCTCTCAAATCTAAACAATTATCAAAACTTGGGGCTTCAATCTTCACATTCCTAACAACATGCTTATCTTGATCGAACTGATTATAGTATGGACATGCTACTATAGGTTGATCTAGGTCTAGTTTCTTCTTCTCTGTCCTATAAGTAGTTGGGGATACTCGGGTTCAAGTTGTCTTTTCCTAGCTTCTTCTAGTACTACTATTCTTTCACTCATGATTTTTATAAAATTTTTCATGTCATCAAACTTTTCAGTCAAGGCATTAATGATAACTATTGTATTGGAATCTATATTGGTACTAGGTAGGAAAGTAGGCTGTTTGTACTGAGTACCTGATCTAGTGATCATGCAAGTTCAGAATGCAAGAATAAGGTACAGTAAGAAAGAAAAAAATAATAAAATATTGAAAAATAAATTATAAAATCTAAAATACAAAAATTTAATTTTCAGGAATTTAAATTGCATAATTTAAACTAAAGTCCTAACCAATCCGACTCTGATACCAAATTAATGCGGAACAATCTAAAAAAAAAAAATACCAAGCTTTCTTCTGTTCGTCAACAATAAATCACGTCCGACTATGATACATTATTTCTAGGACAGATAGTATAGTTACCTATACTCTGCTCAGAAGGCATGACTGATTGACACAGGATCAAAGCACGATTAATCTAAATGATGTAGATGAATGCTATTTTAAAAATCAGTAAACAACTAGTAATAATAAAATAAATAAACAAATAGCATAAATTAAATATGCTCATAAATAAATATATAAAAAAAATATAAATAGAATAAAGGATAGTAAGAAATTAAGCCCATAAGAAATCCAAAAAGATAAGAAGAATCCAAATCGTAGTAGTCAAGAAACTATCCTAATTAATGCTCTTAATCTTTTAATCAAGCAAATCTATCGATAAAGAATTAGATCTTTACCAACATCGAATCTAAAAAAAAAAATCAAAGATTAATTAAGAATGAACAAAGGTCCTTATTAACGTTTGATCTGTAGAATAATAGATCACTCTTTCTCTCTCTACGTGATAGATGAAAATCTTTGAGAAGTCAAATCTTCTCTTGATGGAATAGGCTTGTGTAGGTAGATGGTGAAGACGAATTGGGGTCGTAGGAATATTGAATCTTAAGAAGATGAAGGTTAAAGAGATAGAAAAAAAATTGGGCCTCACATCCTTTCCTTATGGGGCAATTTTGGATCTTACACCCCCTCTCTCTTGGAGCGATTGACATAAGTATTTATGGGTAAAATTATTCATGTATTCATTATCTCATTCATGAAAGATACATGAATTTATGTAGGACCCCAGGGGTCCTATTTCTTTAGGAATCCTATTCCCTTTGCAAGAAAGAAATCAACCTTCCAACAAAAAAGTAAAACATTATGTATGATTTCTAAATACAATAATATATCATATCTATCTTTTATAGAATCATAGAAAAGAAATTAATTTTTTAATAAAATAAGTAAGAAATTAAGAACTCTTAAGAAATCCTAGAAAAAAAAGAAACTCCATATGGGTACTTGATGCTTGGCACAACTTGGCATGAGCATCCTTGGGCATGGCACATGTTGGCATGTGTATTTTCTTCCTAGGCGTGTGGAGGGTGGTAGCTCTAAAGATGATATGGACCAAGCTTGCTTAATTATGATGGTCTCTTTTCAAATAAAGCTCAATCAAATATAAACCTAAGTATGATCCTATGGACCCAAAACTAAATGCATTAAAAGAACTAATTGACTAAATCAAAAGGACTGAAACTAAATAACTGAAGTAGAGTTATTTTGATATAGCTTCTTTAATCCAAATTGAATCTAAATTATGTTGCCAACTTTTGATGGCTCTGGTATCCGTACCAATAGCCTAAACGGAGTCCAGATGGAAAAAACACGCATGAAAGAAGATCAGAGTAGAGTTACCGATCTTGGGCCCATAGGCGGCATCGGTCGATGGCGGCACAACCCAAATCGATAGTGCACAGTGGTGCTGGGCCAGAAGCGCGAGCACATCTGGGGGCACGTGCAGGCCGCACGGGAGCAGGCCACATAGTTGCCCAGGCCCATCATGGAGTGTGATCCATGGTGGACTGCTGGTTTATAAGGGAGCGTGTGGACTAGTTGGCTGTTTCCAAGCCATTTCATGTGGTCCATAACACTGTTCCATGGATCGATCGTGATCCAACGGCTCTAGTTTGAGCTGGTCACGATCAAATGGTTGAGGCTTTGATTTGGCTTGATAAGGCATGATGGAGCACTGTTTTGTGTGATCCGATGGTTGGAAGAGCTTTCGATTATGATCCGATGGTTCAAGATCGATCCAAGCTAATCTAGGATTGCTGGTGCACGATCCAACAGCCCAAAAGAGAGTAGGTCATGATCGGACGGTCCATGATTGATCTCGAGTGTGTTTAGGATTGGATTTCTTACTGAAATACTATTTTTTAAGTTTTTAGAGTTTATATAACTTTGATTGACGAACCATTTATTGCATTGGAAAGCTGGTGATGTCATAGAGGTATTAAGAGGCTTCTTAAAAAGTTTTAGAGAGCTTTTATGAGGGTTTGGGACTTCTTATTAAGAAACACTTGTACAAGGATTGAGTGGTAAGTTTCTCTTGTATTGTTTGATTTTCTCTCTCATAGTGAAGCTTTGCATGCCCCATAAAGGTGAGTTTTTGGACTAATCCACGTACTTGATTATTTTCTTATTTTTATTTTTTTTCTTTCTTTCTACCATAATATCCCAGTACTAGATCCTTAACAAGTGGTATCAGAGTGTGTTGATACCGCAATAGAGAGCCAAATAGTATCAGAGCATAGATTGTAGCAGTGGATTAAGATTGAAGAATATGGAGAAGACAAGTACAATCAAGATGAAGATCAACAGGTTCGATGGAAAGGATAATTTCTTCTTGTGGCAAGCAAAGGTAAAGGATATCCTCATCCAACATGAGTTGATCAACGCTCTCTTGTACGACGAGATGTTAGCCACCATAGAGATAAAAGATTGAAAGTGGATCCAGATGTAGGTGGTGAGCATGATCTATTTGTACCTAGTGGATTATGTGGTGATCCATGTACTTGATAAGATTGAAGAAAAAATCCTATTTTTCATCATAGGATCGTTCAGATCTGATTGGATCTGAAAGAATATTTTAAAATTTTTTCTATAAATCAGATCTGAGACATCTCGGATCTAATCCTATAGATCTGATATTAAAACTAAAAATTAAAATTAAATCTAATTTAATTTTTTTACCTTGGTTGGGTAAATAGTTTTTACCCTATCGATGATCTGTTGTTATCCAGAGTTCTGGATGTAGCCACGCAATTTTCTTGCCTCTACCAGAGTCCACTTGGGCATGATTTGGACACGCTCTCCTTGTGGATCTAATCTCAAAAGATTAAATCTAGATCTGATTTGTGAAGCCTTCAAACAAACTTTGAAGGCAGCATCTTGTCTCTTGATCTAGATCGTCCTATCTTATTTATTTTTAGCTTTTCTCAACTTTTGATGGCTGAAACCTCACCAACTCTGGTGTGGACATGGAGAAGAGAGGGAGGAGCTCTAGATGGGGTGTGGAGGAGGTTTATGGTGACAACATATGGGCATGGTGATCAAAGGATTAAAGCCTTAGGGCGCAGAGTCTTTAAATAGACTCCTACGCCACCTTAGAGTCTCATTTCATCAAGTAATCAAATTGCTTGATAACTTAGGACTCTAGAGTTGATATCCCATGTCCCCAACCTGATTTCTATTAGGTTTGGTCGACCAAAAACATCTCCAAAGGTGGCAGCATGAAGGGATAAGGAAGAGTCTAGGGTGCCTAGGACTCTTCCCTCAAGAATTTGATCCGAATCAAACTCTATCTTAACCCAATCTAGGTACCTCCAAAAATCACCAAATTTGGCACACCTAAAGTATGACTCAAGCTCTATTATATATCCAAAAATTAGAGGAAAAGAGTTTCTAAAAAATTTTCTAGAAGGCTCTGATCCTATAATCCTCAATTCTCTCAATTGGTTCAACTATTGATCCTAGTTCAATTGCATTTTAGAATGGATTTATTTCTATAATTAATCTGACCTAGATAAGTTCAAGCCAGATGAAAATAAACTCATTTACAATCCAAGGATGAGTCAAATCAAATTTGACTCAATAGAGATAGATCAGAAAAACTATAGAAGGAGAATGTCAGGCTCAATAGTGTGCTAGCACGATTTTCTTAAACCTGATTTGATCAAATCCAAATCAATCAAACTATGTTAGCCCAATTGATCACATCCAGATCCAAACTCTTATTTGTGTAACCCAGTTAGGTTGATTTCGTATGGTAATAAGATATGTCATGATCTCTATCATCAACATCATCAAAACATCTTTCGATGGATCAGAACTTTTCTGATTCATACAATTAGAATGATTGATCATCAAGATCATTCTAATCGCTCTCAAAATCTACTAGTGACACCTAGCAGTATATAATGGCAGACCATCAGAACTGAAAGCGAATCTCTTGGTATGGCTACCTATGTGATTGGATTCTTCTATCTTGAGCCCTAATAGGATTAGAGTTAAGGTAAACTCATCAAACCCAACATCCGTCATATGAATTAATCATTTGATTCGAGTCTGATATAAAACTCTAATAGAAACTCTTTATATCATCTTCATATTGCCATGGCCATGGACTTAAGGACTCAATCTCATGATCATTATAGGGCAACTCCTCATCTATCGAGGTAGATAGATCCCCTATTGGTGCAATCTAATTCCTACATTAAATATGCTATAACCAACATACACCTTAGGATTCTGAATGACTAGAAGATCGAGTTATAGTGTAGTCAAACTATAACATCCTCAAAGTGAACTATCGATGCAGCTCAGATCAAAAAACTAGATACACCACTGTAGCATCGAGCCAGTCATTGATGAGAAAGTAGACTCCCTTATGACTGCTTGAGGTGGTCACGCTCAGTGCTCTCGTTCTCTAATGAGTATCTGTACTTTTGCTTCGATGTCTCCACACCATAGACTCAAGACTCATCTATTCTAAGAAAGCAATCCTACACCAATCTTTTGGATCGATTATCATCCTTAAGTACTTAAGGATATATTTCACAAAAGTCTAGTTTTCTTTGCTGGATTTGACTGATACTTGCTCGTGACACTCACAGCATGGGCAATATCAGGTCATATATATAGCATGGCATACATGAGACTTCCTATTATCAAAACATAAGGGATCTTACTCATGCGTTCAATCTCCTCAGGTGTGCTAGGATACATCTTCTTGGAGAGATGAATGCCATGTCTAAAGGATACTAGATCTCTTTTAGAGTTTTCTATACTAAACCTCTTTAGTACCTTCTCTATGTATATTTTCTGTGAAAGTTCTAGTATCATATTCAGTCTATCTCTATAGAGCTTAATTTTCAAAATAAAGGATGCTTCTCCTAGGTCTTTCATAGAGAACTCTTTAGACAACCATATTTTAACCATGGTCAATATGGAAATATCATTCCCAATTAAGAGGATAACATCCACGTACAGTATGAGAAAGACAACAGCACTTCCCTTGACCTTTTGAAAATACATGGCTCCTCCTCATTTTTGATAAAATCAAATGATTTGATCACATCATTGAAACGAGTATTCCAGCTCCGAGATGCTTGCTTAAGTCTATATATGAACCTTTGCAGCTTGCACACTTTATAATCACCATCACTAGATGTGAAACCAAGTAGCTGTTCCATATAGATATCTTTCTCAAGATATCCATTTAAAAATATCATTTTTACGTCCATCTATCATATTTCACAATTGAAATATGCTGCAACAGTAAGCAATGTGCGGATGGATTTAAGCATAGCTACTGATGAAAATGTATCCTGATAGTCAATGCCTTCGTACTGACTATACCCTTTTGTTGTGAGCCTAATTTTAAATATTTCTATATTTTCATCGATACCTATCTTTTTTTTGAAGATCTATCTATTTACATCCAATAGATAATATACCTTCAGATGGATCTACTAAGATCCAGACTTAGTTTGAGTTCATTGAGTCAATTTCTAACCTCATTGCCTCTAACTATTTCTTAGAGTCGATATCTGATATCGCCTCATCATAGATTTTGGGATCATTACCATGAATCCTATTTTTCGTAAGGAATATTTTCTCTACATCCTCTGAAATAGTACCTAAGTATCTTTCAGAAAGACAGAAAATTCTAGTTGATTTTCGAGGTGGAAGAGGTAGTGTTTGGACTGGCTTAATTTGATTGGGTTCCATAGATTTTTTAGCTCGTTGCTCTTGGGAGACTTTCTCCTCGAACCTGATCTATCTTTCGATGCCACCATCTTGAATGAATTATTTTTCAAGAAAAATGACATGTCAACTCACAATCACATGTGGTCTTTTGGAAGATAGAAATAATATCCTAACAACTCTTTAGGATTTCAATAAACTAAGTTCTAAAGGACCTAGACTCTAACTTATCCGCTTGTTATCTTTTGACATGAGCCGAACAACCTCAAATTCTGAGGTGACTCAGACTTGATTTCTTACTATATCATATCTCATACGATGTGGTAGGAACGATTTTAGAAAAAATTCTATTCAGTAAATATATAGCAGTCATTAGACTATGTCCCCAAAGAAACTCTAAGAGATCCGTAAAGCTCATCATGAATTGGACCATATCTAATAGGATCCGATTTCTCCATTCTAAAATTTCGTTAAGTTGAGATATTTCAGATTGAGTCCATTATGAGACTATGCCATTATCCTTAAGATGTCCAAAAATTTTTGACTAAGATATTCACCTCCTGGATTTAAATGAAGAACTTTAATAAATTTTTTTATTTATTTTTCTACTTCGAGTCTGAATTTCTTGAACTTTTCAAAGGCTTCAGACTTATATCGCATCAAATATACATACCTGTACCGAGATAAATCATCGATAAAAGTGATGAAGTAGATATAATTGCCCCTGACTGGCACATCAAATAGGGTGCATATGTCTGTGTGTACCAGGACAAGTAGGTCTGTGGCCCTTTTTTCATATCCTATAAAAGAAAGTTTGATCATTTTGCCATGAAAGCATGATTCACAAATCAATATGATTCAAAAGTCAATGGACTCAATAGTCCAGATTTCTTCAATTTATTAATCTTATCTTCAACTATATGACCTAGCCTAAGGTGCCACAAATATCTATCATTTAGATTATCTCCAGATCACTTTGATCCAATGGCATTCACATTTTGCTCGATATTAAAAATAGAAACATCAATATTGAACTGATAGAGACCATTAATAAGAAAACCACTTACAATTTTATTTCTTTCAAAATGAATATTATAATGGTCCTTAAGAAAACTAATTACATAAACTTTCTGTGCTAAATATGAAATAGAAATTAAATTTCTGCTTGCTGTAGGTACATAAAAATATTCTCTAAGTACTAAATCTAATCCTGATGGTAGTCGAAGAGGATAGATTCTCACGGCCATAGTAGCAATTCTTACTCTATTTTTAATGCACAGGATCATCTCACCATCCCTCAGCCTCCTGCTTTCTTTAAGATCCTGCAAAGAAGTGCACAAGTGAGCACTCGAACCAGAGTCAAGCATCCAACTGGATGTAAAAGAAATTATAAGGTTAGATTCTATAATGAGCATACCTCTAGAAGGATCTGCCTTCTTATTCTTCAGGCTGACCAGGTATAAAGGGCAGTTTTACTTTCAGTGGTCATTTGTGTTGCAATAGAAATATTTTTCTTATCAGTGGCCTTCTTCTTCGGCTCTCCCTTCTTCATCTTTTCATTTTAGTTTTCTGCCTCTTTGCGGTCTTCTTCTTTTCAAAAGATTTTTTCTTAGAAGAAGTCCGCTCCATAATAAGTACTAAGCCTTTATAACCTTTCATGAAAAGCGGAGCAGTGACCAACATGTTAATAATCTCAGCCAAGGTATTTTGCAGTTTATATATATGGTAGTTCGTGATAAACTGTCCATACGCATCAGTTAAGGATTATAGAATTATATCAATCTGCAGATCCTAATCTAGCTTGACACCAAGCTTCTCAAGCTCTTCTAAGTCCTTAATCATCATCAGATAATAATCTTAGACCGACTGTCCATTATGCATCTAAGTCTTAAAAAGTCTTCTAGTGACTTGATATTTGGCTGCACGACTCTATTCACCAAACAATTCTTGCAGGTGAGCCAACATTTGGCGGCTAGTCTTTATGTCTTCATATTGGCACTAGAGCTCATCAAACATAGAGCCTAACATATAATACTTGGCTTTATTATCTTCATCCATCCATTTTTCTAAAAATGCTCTCTGCTCAGCACATAGACAGACTGGTAAAATGGGAGGATCCTATTCCAACATATGAGTCAACTTCTCGGAACCCAAAATAATTTTAAAGTTTTGAAGTTAATCCTTGTAGTTGGGTTCGATCAATCTATGGGTGTCTAGGATACGGGTTAGTGGGTTGGACACAGACATTTTTTTGTAGAGAGTCAAAGTTTCTAGTTAGATTTTATAATTAAACTTAATCAATTTATTTAAAATTTTATTTTTAAATAAATTAGGCTTTCACTATTTACTCGGATCCCTACACTCTCTTGATAGATATACAAAAATCTTCATGATCAATTGATTTCTAGTGGATGGTGCGGTCCCATCGACTGGCTCACCATCTCACCTAACAGTTATTGATGATGGGTCAATCGATGAATGGATAACTCTTGTCCAATGATTCTTTAATCATGATGCACCCAAACTTCATCTCTAATTCATGAAGTTCACCATGCCTGGAATATTGCTCCACTCCTTAGTTAAGTCAGACCCACCATTTGTATAAATTGAATTCCTGATTGGGTCTATCATTGTATTTGGAATATTGAGCCCAACCTATCCTCCAACTCATAGCATGCAATGCCTAATATACATGATTGCATCTTTTCGGTGCAATTGAACCACTATATCCAGCCAAAAATAATCAATTCCAGAAAGGGCTCACACATCTATAATGGTGGAAGACCTATGACTTAATATTTTCTTAGAAAGATTTGATTCAGATCTCTTTAAACTTGACTTAACTTAGTCATAACAATTATGACTAATCTAGTGGTATGGGTTAGGTCGAATTGTTAGCCATCTCAAATCAGAACTGGATCAACACAAATGGCCAAGTAAGTGAGATCGGTGAAAGGAATATGCCATTAACTCGATAAGAATGCATTCAAGTCAAGTAGCTTCCAATTAAAAATTAGTTGATCGTATCTGTCAAACTTATCTTAGATACCAAATTATCTAATTAGAACCAATTGGGTTAGCCTACAATCCATGCTCGAACCGTGGAGCCAAATTAAGTCTTGACTTAGTCAATCACATGTGAATGTGAGTCGATCTTGATCCAGATATAATCTTATTGGGCTGATCAATTCTAAGCACTTTTGATCCCACCTAATCAACTCTTGATTCGATTTGATTAATCGCTAGACCAAATTAAGCTATCCAAGCCCAAAATCAATTTTATGAAGGTATCTTAGATCTAAAAATTCATAATTTTTAGATCTAATTGATTTCATAATCTTAATTCTTAATTAAGTTTGGGTTGATGAACAAAAATATGTATCAAAATCATAGAATTTTAGGATCTAGAATTTTGCAGAAAAGTAAGTTTTGATTTCTGATTAAGGATGAACACGCAGCATCCCTACACATCATAAGAATATCCCATCGAATGGAAGGAGAGAACCTATAAATTCTACTTTGTTCTTATGACTAGACGACCAAGGAGATTGCCTTAATCAGAAATATATTTTCTACTGCAAAATAAGTTAGATCTAAATCATATATCACATATACGATTAATAATCTAATCTATACATGCCTTGCATACATCTCATGTATCATAACTTAATTAAACATGTATGCTTTTAGATCCGATATATCACATATAATATCTAAAAAATAAAATTTAAATCAATCATATCAAAATAAAACTATTCTAGATAGTTCATAGAACTATTCTATAACTAGTTAAACATACATTTTTCATATCTCATATGAATAAATTAAAAATTAAAAATTATATTTTTTATTTTTAGATCTAATTATAATATTTATAATATTAAAAAAATAAAAATAAAATAGATCTAAAATTATATTTAATTAAATTAAAATATGATTATACTAGACTACACATAGAACTATTCGATACCTAGTCTAGTCATGCATCTCATACACTATAGATCTAAATTATTTAATCTTTTAATTTTTTTAATTTTAGATCTAATTACATCTGATGTGATATCTAAAATTTTATAATATCATATTATAAATAAAATTAAATTAAATTTAAAATGGATCTGAAGAACTACTAATGCAGCTATGATACCAGTTGAAAGAAAAATCTTATTTTCCGCCGTAGGATCGTTCAGATCTGATTGGATCTAAAGAGATATTTAAAAAAAAATTAAAAAATCTTAATCAAATCTGAGATATCTCGAATTTGATCCTATAAATCTGATATTAAAACTAAAAATTAAAATTAAATCTAATTTAATTTTCTTATCTTGGTTGGGTAAACAACTTTTATCCTGCCGATGATCTGTTGTCACTCAAGATTTTGGATGTAGCCACGTAATTGCTTATTCTCTACTGAAGTCCACTCAGGTAGGATCTAGACGCCCTCTCCTTATGGATCTAATCTCAAAAGATTAGATCTGGATCTGATTTGTGAAGCCTTCAAATAAACTTTGAAGGCAGCACCTTGTCTCTTGATCTAGATCGCCCTATCTTATTTTATATTCAGCTTTTCTCAACTTTTGATGGTTGAAACCTCACCAGCTCTGGTGTGGACATAGAGAAGAGAGGGAGGAGCTCTAGATGGGGCATGGAGAAGGTTTGTAGCAGCATTATATGGGCGTGATGATCAAAGGATTAAAGTCCTAAAGTGCAGGGTCTTTAAATAGACTCATGCACCACCTTAGAGTCCCATTTCATCAAGCAATCAAATTGCTTGATAACTTAGGACTCTAGAGTTGATAGCCCATGTCGCCAACCTGATTTCTATCAGGTTTGGTCAACCAAAAACATCTCCAAAGGTGGCACCACGAAGGGATAAGGAAGAGTCCAGGATGCCTAGGACTCTTTCGTCAAGAGTTTGATTCAAATCAAACTTTATCTCAACCCAATCTAAGTGCCTCCAAAAATCACCAAATTTGGCACATCCAAAGCATAACTCGAGCCCTATTACATATCCAAAAATCACTACAACGATACTTTAGAACGAGATTCTCAGGATGAAGAACCCAGTTTCGAGCTCAGATGGCGGTAGCTCAGTTTTGACGATCTTTGGAGGAGTAGGAGATAGCAAACGGAGTGGCAGAGGATCGCGAGGAGGACGATCCAGATCCAAGATGAGGGACCAAAGCAAGTTCAGATGCTACAGGTGTGATGAGTTGGGGCATTGAATCAAGGATTGCCCACAACTCAAGAATTGGATGAAAGCTACTGTGACGGTGGCCAGTAGCAATACAGAAGGCAGTGATGATTTTCTTCTGATTACTTATGAGGTATTTACTTCTTCCTCCTAGTGGATTATGGATTCTTTTTGTTTTCATCATGTATGTTGTAGAGAGGAGATGTTTAACTCCCTGGAGACCAATAAGGATACCGTGTTTCTGCCAGATGGATCGAGCTGTGAGATCAAGAGTAGTGGGACGGTCAGCATGAAGCTTCATGATGGAATAATGAAGAAGTTGGGTGAGGTCCCATACATACTCAGCTTTAAAAAGAATTTAATCTCTCTGAGCAGACTAGATTCGATCAGTTTTAGATGAAAAGCTAATAGAGAAACCATCTGAACTTTGCAAGGGAACCAACTTAATCTGCTTAAAGAAGATTCAAATTTTAGATCATGAAGAGAAACAATTACATGCTCAAATAACCTGCTGTCCCTCATATGCATCGGAACACATTCTTGGAAAAGAATGTGTTCAACGTAACATCATATCAATTTAGGTGGCACAAATATCATAGTCTCCAACGTAACACCAGCCATAACAATGAGAAACATGAAAAAGGTATTCCAACCACCTGCTATCCATAGGCTCACAGCAGTAATTATAATAAATACGGCATGTAAGATTGGTGCAGATTGCGCTGTGGCTACTAAAGATTGCTACATGATGGAGAATGAAACTTGAAGGATTCAAAGAGACGGAAAGATGCACCACAAGAAGATAAGAAGCCCCAGACTAACTGCCTGGCATGCTTTCAAGTCTATCGCGCGCGCCATCTTGAGCAATGAATCACAACTCACAAGGCTGGAGTTCTTTAGGGTCTGGCCACAAACAATGCTAAGACAGTTATACCATTTTTTTTTCTTAATTAGGAAAAGTCATATCCTTCTTATCACATATGGGGTACTTTATAGATTAAGGATGAGTTGATATAAAAAGTGCAAAACAATAGAGCTTATTAAAGCAGTTACAATACAATATTTAAACAAGTAAATGAATTACACGATAACAGATTTCTTTTACCTTGTAATGGTGGCAAAGCACCAAATGAGATCAGGAATCTTTCCACAATAGGTGAAAAACTGCTCTAGAAGATGACATTGATTTTTCTAGGTTCAAAATTGGCCTATCAATGGGCACAACTCCCTTAAGAAGTAATTCTTTCTACACCATATGCGATACAGAAAAATTGATGTGGAGCGCACTGGCTAATTCTATTGGAACACATAGCCACCGCTTCCCAACATGCATTTAATATCCCGCAATGTTTAAAATTTTGAATGACGAAAATGCCCTTTTCTAAGAAATATAACATCCATTCACAAAAATTATGATACCCCTTCACAAAAATTATGACAGAAAATATAACATTTTATTCAGGGTGTCATAATTTTTATGAATGGATATCATAATTTTTATGAAGATGTATCATAATACAGCATAAAGAAAAAAAATAATGAATATGTATGGAAAGAGCATTATGACACATCTTCACAAAAATTATGACATTCCTTCACAAAAATTATTACATCCCTATAAAAAATATAGCATTTTATTTAGGATATCATAATTTTTATGAATGTGTATCATAATTTTTGTGAAGAAGTGCCATAATACGGCGTGAAGAAAAAAAATAAATGAATATGTATGGAAAGAACATAATGACATTCCTTTACAAAAATTATGACATTCCTTCACAAAAATTATGACACTCCGAATAAAATGCTATATTTTCTATAGGGATGTCATAATTTTGGTGAAAGAATATCATAATTTTAGTGAATGAATATCATAATTTTTAAAAATTTTTAAAAATGAATACTTTCATCATTCAAAATTTCAAGCACTGCGGAACATTAAATACACGTTAGGAAGGGATGGCTACGTGTTCCATTGAGATCACTTGGTGCACTCCACATCAATTTTTTTACACAGCATACAGTGTAGAAATAATTTCTCCTCCCTTAAGAGGAGCTCCTAGCTAAGACAGTCGAGCTATGCGTATAAAGGTTATATATTTCACGCCCCAAAACTGGAACATCGTATGACCGTGCTACCATGGGGTGTCACCTACAATAATGCAAAGCCCACAAAAGAAAATCCATATAAAATTTATTTCGAAAAATACTTTAACAAAAGTGATCCAGAACTTTTTTTCAATTTACCGAGCAAAGAGGTGCGGGAACGGGGCGTCTTAATCTGGCATTTACATATTCAAAGCTTCACAACCCATAACTTCACAGCCATAACCATCCAGTTTCTAAGAAGCAATGGTTTTTTTAAATGAAGCACATAAACAAGAGATCTATAAAAAAACATATAATCAAAAGCAGTACGATCAGCTAAAGTTGCAACACTAGTTAGTTCCCTCTGTCCTGTATGAATCAAGCAAAACTGTTTTTTGATGTAAATGAGTTAGAGAACGTCTAACTCAGGGGAGTTATATTAGCATACTTACAATTACATATACATAAAGATATAATGCGAAGATTGGATGTTGACTTATCATCCAACTCCGTCCGACTCGTGAGATTTCCTGCCACACAGTTTCTACCTAAAGGTATAGAATTTTCAAAGATGCAGGGTCTGATCAAGTTGAGTATCTTTACAGGATCTTGGGCATATCTTCTTATGTCTGTATCCCCAAAAATCTGCTAAGCTAGATTCTGCTCATACACAGTGCCTATGTAGAACTGAATACTTTGTCCTGGCAGACCGTGGGCAGTCTGGGAAGAGAGAATACACCTCCATTCAGTCCTGTTAATCCTGTTGTTCTGCACTCGCAATCAAGGAGACCTATTTATTAGCATTTCTGCCTGGTTGTTTCTGAAGCGTTGGGAGAAGAGAACATCCTCTATTGTCGATGATGTCCATGATCATGATCTGTGTCATTTAATGATCTGTTTACTGATGACGACATGCATGGAACTCAAAACAACGTACGTTTGTTACGTAACCAATGGCCTGCAAGAACAAGGATATCCACTTTGAGTTGCTGACTGCGCATGGGTTCTTCGGCTCGCCATGTGTTCCAGAGTTCAAACTGATTATGGGGGAGATCCCTGAGTCCAAGTCCGGTTAGGAGGGGAGACCATACCTGTCTAGAGAACGAACATTGAAGAAATAAGTGATCTATTCACGTAATGTGCAACTATCGATCCCCTTCCATCCCCGCTTGACAAGGTTTGCCTTGGTTGAAATTTTTCCGTTGTAATGGAGATATGCGAAATGTTTTTTTTTTTTTTCTTCCAGGATCTTGATCTTCCAAATGATCTGGCTGAAATGCGGTCTTACACCGCCATCCATGAGAAAGCTGTAGAGTTGTTTGGTAGAGAAGGATTTAGCTGCAAACCATTTCCAGGTCATTTTGTCTTGCATTTCAGAAGTTTTGATTGTTATCACTTTCTGTTTCAGACTAAGGTAATCAGAGCTGCGATGGTCGTCCGGGAAAAGAATGCTGACATTTTCCTGCCGGATATATTCCAAGGCTTCTGCTACGGTGGCATTTTTTTTTGGGTGATAGACGGAACAGCAATGAGAAGGATTCTTTGAGTGGGTGAGTATAAAGCCAGGTATCATGCCAAAAGGAAGCGACCATTGCCAATGTTGAATCTTGTAAGACATTGTAAGAGGCTGGCAGCCATTAAGACTTGCTTCCAAAATGATGAAACTTGCTGTCGGGGTGGTACATGTAGAGAAATTTGCTGGTTTTCGTAGTAGCCTTCTAAAATAAGTCTACTCCAAGGTTTTTGGTCTCCATTGAGAAGATTCCACCACCATTTGCTGAGGAGAACTTGATTAAAGTTTTTGAGATTTATGATACCCATGCCCCCTAGCTTTTTTGGCCTGCATACCATCGACCAGTTCAATAGGCACTTGACTGATTTAGAACACTCCGGGGTATTCCAAAGGAAGCGACGCCTCAGTTTGTCGATTTTTGAGATGATAGCGGCTGGCAGTAGAAAGTTGGACATCCAAAATGTCACAATTGGCGTGATGACTGCATTTAGTAGTGTTACCCGGCCAGCTAATGAGAGAATTTTTTCTTTCCATCCTCTCAATCTCTTTGTGATCTTGTCTAATAAGGGGACCATTCAGTCATCTTTGGTTTATCATTATTAAGAGGAATACCCAGGTATGTAAGTGAGAATTCGGATGATTGACTGCCCAGGATAGCTGCAATTTGGTTTCTGATTATTTTTTGAATGCCAATGCCTAGAATCTTAGATTTGTCAAAATTGATCTTTAATTCTGATGGTAGCTCGAATGAATAAAGAATTAATTTTAGGGTGATGATACTTTTTTGTTGAGCACCGTAGAAGACGAGTGTATCATCAGCAAATTATAGAATTTGAAGTTGTTCTATGACTTCGTTTCCGCCAATTCCTTCCATCAAATGGTGTTGTGTAGCAGACTTGAAAATGTGGTTGAGCACCTCTACCACGAGTAAAAATAATTGTGGTGACAAGGGGTTACCTTGTCTCAAGCCAAGTTTATGCTCAAAAGGTTTGCCAGGAGAACCATTGATTATTATTGAAGACTTAGCTGTTGATATGATACTTGAAATCCAATTACACCATCTAGAACCAAAACCTCTGGCTTGTAGCAGATCCATCAGAAAATGCCATGAGACATTATCGAAGGTCTTTTCAAAATCAAGTTTATAGATAATACCCGTTTGGTTTTGAGAAAAGGCCAGTGCAATTATTTCCTTAGCTGCAGAGAAGTTATCAGGCAGAGTACGACCTTTGATAAAAGCAAACTAGATTGTCGTGATCAGGGCATTGAGCTTCTTGGCCAATCTGGTAGATAGGACCTTACTGATAATTTTGATTATATCATTTAGTAGGCAGATTGGGCGGTAGTCCTTAACTATAGAAATCAATTTCTTCTTCAGAATGAGAGTAATGTAGGAATAGTTAAGTCTCTCAAGAGTCACCTGGTGACTGTATAAGTTGCGAAACAAGTTCATAAGATCATCTTTAATAGTGTCCTAGAAGTGTTTATAAAACTCGAAAGGAAACCCCTCAGGACTAGGAGATTTCTGAGATGCAAGCTGAAGAACCGCCTCCTTAACCTTTGCTTCTGAGAAGGACTCCTCAAGTTCTTTTAGCTGTATTGGCCCTTCTGGGTGGAGATTTTTCCAGTCTGCCTTAATTAGAGTTTCAATCTGTTTCCCCATTAGATTGTTGAAATAATCCCAAAAGCATTCCAATAGATTCTGTTGACCTATCACAGTTCTTTCTTGATGGTTCAGCTCTATTATCTGATTTTTTCTCCTTCTGTTACTTGCCCAGAGGTGGAAGAACCTGATATTTTGATCGTCGTTCTTAAGCCACTGAACCTGGGATCTTTGTTTCCAGAGCTGTTCTTCATCAGCAAGAATCTAGTCAAGTTGAAATTTGAGTTGTACTCTTTGTGCTGATTCTATG
Organism: Cocos nucifera; assembly: GCA_006176705.1. Classification (NCBI taxonomy): domain Eukaryota; kingdom Viridiplantae; phylum Streptophyta; class Magnoliopsida; order Arecales; family Arecaceae; genus Cocos; species Cocos nucifera. Next base: position 153,496 of record QRFJ01001497.1, read on the forward strand.
GGAGTTAGAGCTCTATCTTCTTCCTCAGTGTCTAGTAACTTAATTTGCTCTAAGAGTGCATTCTTTTGTTGAATTATATTACCAACATTCGTGATGTTCCATGCTTTGAGCTTAGCTCGAAGAAATCTGAGTTTTAGGACTAAGGTAGCTGCAGGATCGGCTGATGAAGGGCCCAAGCTCCACCATGATTTCACCATCTCGTCAAAACCTACACAAGTGAGCCAAAAATTTTCAAACCGAAATGATTTATTTTTGGGCATTTTACCTTGATTGTGCAAATTACAGTTCAGGAGAATTGGACAATGATCTAATGTAGGACGCGCTAGGATCGAAAGATTAGCTAATGGAAACAACTGGATCCACTGTATGGATGCAAAGCAGCAATCAAGTGTTGCCAGTGCTAGATAGCTCCTGAAATTGGACCAAGTAAAATGTCTGGTTGCTAGCTTTAATTCAATGAGACAATGGGAATTGATGAAAGAATTGAGAAGGCTGGATGGTTTTTGTATGTTTGAAGAACCCCTTCGATCTGATGAAAATCTTGTGGCGTTGAAGTCTCCAATAAGCAGCTAGGGAGGAGCATTTTTCTCGTACCAAACTAAGTTCTTTGAAGCATTGGTGATGCTCATTACTGGTGTGAGGACCGTAAACATTTGTAAGAAGCCATGTCTGTTTCGTGTGTTTGCATAATAACCTGATTGTGAGTGAATGAGCACCTATCAAGAAAACAGAGCCATTATAGATGCAATTATCTCAACATGTGAGGAGACCGCCTACTATATTGGAATATCAGCTATTCTGATACCACTTGTTAAGAATCTAGTACCAAATTATTGTGGCAAGAAGAAAAAAGAAATAAAATAAAAAAATAATCAAGTACGTGGATCAACCCAAAGGCTCACCACCATAAGGCATACAAAGCTCCACTATAAAAGAAAAAATTAGGTACAAAAGGAGAACGCACACTCTTAACTCACCGTACATAAATCTCTCTCAACTAGAAGCTATCCTCACAAAAGCTCTCTCAAAATCCCAAGAAGATCCTCAAAAGCTATAAGATGCTCTGCCCTCATAGCCTTCTCGTCGGATGCTATGCACCTTTTACTTCTCTCTCGCAGACTACATGTACTCGGCACTCTGCCAAGCTCCTCTCGATAGCTGTCTGAGCCTCTCTACATGCCTCTCACACCATGCATATCACCGCCTGCTCCACAACACCTCAACCCTTTAAATAAAATGAGAATTCTCTTCTCAACAATTCATAGGAGCCTAACAGGGCTCTTTCTCATAATATGAGTCGAACATAACTTTGATAGAGTATTAAAATATTTTTCAATCTTCAGATTATGACCGCAACACTCCATAATCGCTGGATCCTATAGTCCACGCGCAACTTTTGTAGATCCTTTGGATTAATCACAATCCGAGTCCAAATAGAAAATTTCGTCCTGTTCTGCTCGTCTCCATTGAGCATGTAAGAAATCATGGTACTGCTCTGATATCAATTATTGGTGCAATCACTATGGCATCACCTAGCTCTAATACCATATTGTAAGAATCCAGTATCGCTCTGATACCATATTGCAGAAGCTCCTAATCTTTAGTATGGATCTAAGGAGATCTTTGATATTCTCTAAGGGTAGCAAACCATCAATCTACCAATCTAGATCTGTGATGGAGCATCTCCCTCCTTGGGCTTGAGGGAGGTGTCCTCCTTGGGGCGGCAACTCTAGAAAAAAGAGAGAAGAAAGATTGAGGAAGAAAATGTCTGTATTCAATCCACGCACCATCATGCTCTGATACCAAATGTTGGAGAAAAGAAGAACAAAGTAGATGGCCGGCACCTAGGGCTTAAAGTTGAAACCAGAGAGAGAAGAGTAGAGAGTTTTAGAAAGAAAAACTCAATTGTATTTTACTCTATTGTAAAGATACAATACCTGACTTTATATACTCTAGAGTTTCTGCTATACCACATGAACCCTAATAAATCTAAACCCATGCTGAAAAACTTTTCTAAGCTAATCCAATACATGAAAGTACTCATCGAGCCCATATACATGTATTTCATATGCTCTCATCTCTTGGATCTGAACCCAATCCATACATGAGTTAGCCCCCTTAAGATCTTATTAGTTCAAGCCTTAAGATCCTAGGATAAAAGCCTATCCTAGATCCAAATCGAAAATCTCGTATGTTTTGTATGCCACCATTGAGTTGGCTCGACTGCTTCTCTCCCAAACTCTGTCTTCTGTCTGTCTGAGATAGCCGGCTCGACTGCGCCCCAAGTTGACTCGATCTCAGCTCAAGCCGATTTGATTGCATATACGAGCCAGTCCGTCTGTGTGTCAATCTTTTATCTTGACTAATTCTTTTTGTAACTTTGGTCTTTTACTCCATCTTATGTCCTAGATCTTCAAAGCACCTACCAAGCTCCTTAAGGTTCTCACACCTGAACCTCGAGTCCATGCAGGGCTATACGCTGCCTTCACCTAGAATAACTTCTATCCTAATCCTAGGACTCACACCCCTTCTAATCTTCCGAAGTCAACACCCTAGCTCCTCTTGTGGCCTTTCAAGGCTTGGAAGCACCACAAATCCTAATAAAGCTAGCTTTATTAGAGATCGAGCTCACTCAACTACGTCTTATTCGAACTCCTGCTTTTTGTCTGCTTGAGAGAGCCGACCTAGCTGTGGTTTGAGCTGGCTCAATCTCAGTCCGAGCCGACTCGATTCCGTATCCGAGTCAGCTTGACTGCTTACTGATAATGATTCTCTTCTACTGTGGATTGAATTCGAGGTATCAAATTCTAACAATCTCCATCTCGACTCGATATTCAGCCTCCATCTAACTTTGAGAGCTTGTGATCCATCTCGCCCCCATGCCCTGGGGTATGTCTGCTATCTCATAGATGGACAAACGTGAGAGTCGAGCTAGGCTGCTCGATCCTACCTCCATCATGAGCTATGTCTACTCTGATCAAAGATCTGCTCAAAAAAATCTCTTACGGTAATAGGCACTTCACTCTACGATGTCGTCTCTCGTTCTTCCAGGTCTTCCATCTCGTGCCCGATCCACCTCCACCTGAAGCTTCACCTTACACTGGGCTCCCTCTGACTCCTGAAGCTCTACTTCACATTAGGCTCCCTGCCAAATAGTAATATCATCTCATCCTTTTTTTTCTTTATTATCACACTATCGCCACGCATGACCTTTAGGATTCCATTATTAGCTACTCACCTATAGTCGTTTGAATGCAGTTTGCTCGGTGAGATAAGATTTTGCTTCAAATTGGATATGTATCGAACTTTCCCCAATCTCCTCACTGCACCATGATGTGTCTTCCAGCTAACCATTCTGATGCCTTTAATTGTACAGCTCGATTCATCCGATAGATAAACAGTACCCTCACTACTCTCTAGAGAGTCAAACTGCTTCTCTCTATAACAAAAATGATATGCGTATGCAGAATCTAAAATCCACTATTGAAAAGAAGTAGATACCTCATTAGATATCTCCAAGATATCATCATCTAACTCGCTACTGACCATCACTACAGTAGCCCTCGTTTGATCCTTGAGTTACAGACAATTCTTAACTATCTGATCTTGCTAAGATTCCTTATTTTGGACCTAGATCGTTCTCCTCGAGATCCTCTGTCGCTCCGTCTACTGCCTCCTGCTCTTCTAGAAATTGATAAAGCTGAACTATCGCCATCTGAGCTCAAAGCTGAGTTCTTCCTCTTGAGAACCTCATTCTGGAGTAACGCTACAGTGATCTCATCCATCTTAATGATACTCTTTTCTACTAGAAGAGCAATCACCAAGGACTCATTGAAGAAAAAAGCGATGCTAGCAAGACCAACGCCCTGATCTTCTCTTCAACTTTTTTGCCAACGCTGAGGAGATCGATGAGGATCTTCTGAAAGTTGGATAGATACTTCCGCATGCTCTGACCTTCGTCCATCCTCAGCTGATAGAATTATCTTCAAAGAAATAACGTGTTGGTGAAAGACTTCACCATATACAACTCCTCGAGCTTCAACCATTATGCCATCGAAAAAGTCTCATCAAGTATATGGATTATGACATCATCTGCTAGGTACAAGCGGATCATGCTCACCGTCTGCATTTGGATCCGCTTTCAATCCTTCATCTCCATGATAGCTAATATCTCATCGTATAAAAGAGGGTCGATCAATCCATATTAGATGATGACATTTTTTACCCTTGCTTGCCACAAGAAAAAATTGCCTTTCTCGTCAAACCTGTTAATCTCTATCTTGATTGCACTTATCTTCTCCATATTCTTCAATCTCTATCCACTACTGTAATCTATGCTTCGGTACTATCTGGCTCTGATACCAATATGTTGGAATATCAGCTATTCTGATATCACTTATTAAGAATCTAGTACCAAATTATTACGATAGGAAGAAAGAAGAAATAAAATAAGAAAATAATCAAGTATGTGAATCATCCTAAAGACTCATCTCCATGAGGCATACAAAGCTCCACTACAAAAGAGAAAAATAGGTACAAGAGAAGAACACTCACTCTCAACTCACCGTATACCAATCTCTCTTAGCTAAAAGCTACCCTCACAAAAGCTTTCTCAAAATTTCAAGAAGATCCTCAGAAGCTACAAGATGCTCTACCCTCACAGCCTCCTCGTCGGATGCTATGTATCTATTACTTCTCTCTCTCACGGGCTGCATGTACTAGGCGCTCTGTTAAGCTCCTCTCGGTGATTGCCTGAGCCTCTCTACGTGCCTCTCATGCCATGCATGCTACCCTCCTGCTCCACAACACCTCAACTCTTTAAATATGATGAGAATCCTCTTTTCAGTAGTTTACAAAAGTCCTAACAAGCTCTTTCTCCTAATATGAGTCAAATAAGACTTTGATGGAGTATTAGAATATTTTACAACCTTTAAATCATGACCGCAAGACCGCTGGATCCTATGATCCACGTACAACTCTCGTAGACCCTTTAGATTAATCACAATCCGAGTCAAATAGAAAATTCCATCATATTCTGTTCGTCTCCATCGAGCTGGCTTTATTAGAGATCGAGTTGATTTGACTGTATCTTATCAGAACTTTGCTTTCTATCTGCCTGAGAGAGCCAACTTGACTATGGTTCAATCCGGCTCGATCTCAGCCCGAATCGACTCGATTCCGTATCCGGACTAGCTCGACTGCTTGTTGATACTGATTCTCCTTTGCTGTGGATCAAATTCGAGATATCAAATTCTAACACGCTGAACCAATTACATCCATGACAGCCCATTCCCCTAACTTAGCACCGTAGATAGATTTTTGTACGTAATTGCTCATTCTTCCTTGTTTGGTTTCCTGAAGACAAGCAACGTCACATTTGGAGTTCGTAATTGTTTCTCTGATTGCCTTTTTTTTCTTTTTTTGGGTTGCTTGCGCCTCTAGCGTTCGAGCTCAGAATCGTGAGAAGTATGTTAGGAAAACATAGTATACCAGAGAAGGGGATGATAGAGGAGCTTGGTAACTAAGACGTAAATAGGAGATTTTTTTTGTACAAGTGGAATTTTGGATCACCACTACATCAAAACTACTTATGGAACCTTGTTGATATGGGGGGATGAATGGCACTTGCATCCTTAGATGGGAATGGTTTCCAAAAAGATTCTAAAAGGCCGCTGCTTGTGGTGCATCTTGTTGCAATACGACCGGCACCTCTGTAGCACCGCTGAAGTCCCATTTCTTTAAGTTTGGAGATTGCGATAACCTGATTCGCAGGTTCGAAAAGTCCGAGGCCACATTTCTTGTCTGTTTTTGAGATCTGTGTTGATGTGAGAGCATTTATAAAGAGGATGTCAGCTTCTACTAAAGAATCTTCAACCGGGCCCACTGGCTTGATTTTCTTCGGGCGAATTCGGGCGCTGTGTTTCTCCAGTTTTCCCTTTTCTGGCTCCAAAGCAGGAGGAGACATGCTTTGCGTTTGGGTGGATTGGGGTTGTGTTCCAGAGAGAGGGGGTGACTTTCCTTTCCGTTGGGTAGGCCTATCGCAAGCATTTAAAATTCGAGAGTAGACCAGCGCTACAAGAACTAGGGGGGTGATCTTTTCTGACATAGCTTGCTTGGGGTTAGGCTCCGTTAAAGAGGAGAACGTTGAGCCCAGGGCCAGTTGGTTGGCAGAGGAGTGGGATTTGGGATGAGCTCAGGTTTCTCAGATAGGGAGCAGGAAGGTCCATTTTAAATGTCAAGTCAGAGTAGTTCAAAAAAAAAAAGCCGTTGCTGAGATCTAAAGTTATCATGATTGTCGGCGAGGATCCGGAAGTTGAGCTCCGAGCGAGGGTCTGGAGTGTTGCTGACCCTTGGGTATTCATCATGGCATAAGCCAAGTCTATATTGGCCTGGTTTTTCGCATGGTCTATGTGGATCTCGCAACGTTCCTGTTCCGGCACAGGACTGGTACCGTCCATCCAGGATCTTGGTGCATGTCAATTACCGGAGGAGCTTCCTGGCTGTGATGCCTGCCTTTTATTTGGTTCTGACGATGGCTGATTTTCTCCCGGACCGGACCAGAATTCCCAGTCGTCCCCTTCATCCTCCGAACTATCTTCGGAGGGAGATGAGTCTGAAGGCGACTATTCTGAAACATACTTGATAAGAACTTGAACCTTGTAGGCGAGTGGGCCTACTACAAGTCTAATAGTTTCTGGGATGTATTCCACTTCCTCACAGTGAAACTCCAAGTCAAAAGATGATAAATCTTCCCATTTGAGACATTTTTTGCTAACTCTAAAGAGAAGACCAAAGGATGCCTTGATAGCTGCAACAGTGGAAGAGTTCCAGCATGTTAGTGGGAGATTAAGTAGGCTAGCACTTACCTTAAACTTTAATTGATGTGATGAACCTCCTTTGAACCTGTCCCAGTGGTTCACCCGTAGGGCAAATCCGTTGCCTTTGATCCTAACCCCAGTCATAAGGCAATGCACAACTTCCCTAGACGGACATGCAACGAAGAAAGAGTTGGATTCTGCTGGTCTCCTTGTTGTCCAAGTTCCCGTGACATTGACTTTGTTGCTTAGAGCGTATTGAACATCATCTTCTTTGATTTGTCGTCCGAACGCCTCGACGAATGCCGCCTGTTGAAGATACATTTTCGTTTCTTCCATTTCTTGGGAAACACCTATGAAAGCTTTGCACGAAGGAGAACTTGCTACGGATTCAGACGGGCCTGGAGTTCTGGGGTGGGGCATCGGTCTTATTGAGGATCGCTGAGATCCTTTTGGGAGGGTAGGATTGGTCTGCATTTGTTTCGGATTGGTTCGGTGCCGCCCCCCACCTTTCTTCCACCGGGTATAGAGGAAAGAGGACTTCCACGATTTCGCTCTATGGCCAAACTTCATGCAGCGGAAGCACTTTATAGGATTTCTGCAACTCTTCCTTGTGTGGTCTCTGTCGCCGCACCTGAAGCACCTACCTCTGGAAAAAGGTCAAGGGGGGCGGAGAAGTGTCGGCTTTCGGCGTTGGGATGGCAGAGTGGACTGGAGAAAGCCATGGTTGAGCGGCAGCCCCAGGCACAGCGTGTCTGCAAATGATCTCGACTTGGGGATCTCCTGGGATTTTTCCGTGGTAGTTCTTCGGTTGCGTGTGCCAATTCCACTGAGGGATGGGTCTTGAGAACCGCCCATTGGTACTAGAAAAAAGTTTTCTTTGGTTTCCTCCGAAGGGGCCTGGAGTCGTGTTGCAGGGATTATGTGACTACTGGTCCTTGTTGAGGGGATTGGTCTCCCGTTGCGTGTGCCAATTTCACATAGAGAAGGGTCTTGAGAATTGCCCTAAGGTACTTAAAAATAATTTTTATTAGAAATAAATTTTATTTTTATCAAAATTCAATCCGATGCTCAATTTAATACAATCGATAGTCATGAAAAAACTTCAGCGGCCAAGTCTTAGCCAAACTTATTCAGCCGGCCGAATTTTTTAGTGGCCAAGCCTCGATCGAACTTTTTATCGGCCGAATCTTAGCCGAACTCCTTCAGCCGGCCAAACTTCTCAGTGGTCGAGTTCCGACCGAACTCTTCAGCGACCGAATCTTAGCCGAACTCCTCAGTAGCCGAGTCCCGACCGAACTTCTCAATGGCCGAGCCTTGATTGAACTTCTCAGTGGCCGACCTTTAGGCGGACTCCCACAAGAGTCGAATTTTCTTCGCGCTCTTCCAGCCAGACGCCTACAGGAACCGAACCCCTTCCAAGCTTCCCCTTCGATCGAACTCCTACATGAGTCCAAACTTCTTTGGAATTGATATATGCCAAAGTCCACCAACCAACGCTCACTTTCTCAGAGCTACGGCTATTAAATCTCGACGAACGATCGCCATCAGTCTACCACAGGCGACGCTATCGGACGCATGGCTGCCACTACCAGTCTGACAACACCGCTCTCTCTGTAACAAGCCACATGCGGCCCACCACTATCGGATGGTATGACTGTCACTATCGGCCTAACGATACCATCCTCTCCGCCCAAACCTCATGCAATCTCGAGCGGCCCGCCACCAGGCGGTATGGCTGTCACCATCAATCAAACTCCGTCTATAAAAAGGGGCTCTCCAAATACATTTTCCTATAGCTCTAAGCTCTAAGCTCTAAGCTCTCCTCTCCTCATTAAAGTTAAAAGCTCACTTCTCATTCCTGAGCACTCCATTTCTGTTGGCCAGATGAGCTGACTTGATCGTCGGAAGGTCGTACCAGAGCCATCACCACCGACTTCGGATGGGACATTATTTTGCAGATTACTGACGGCGACCTTGTCCTCCTCCACTCCAACTTGATTCGATGTCAATCAGATTCTGCACCAACAGAATTGGCACTAGAGGAAGGGCTTCTGTTCCTAAGGTGTTCTTGAGGTCTCCTTGTTCTTAAAGGAGTGCTCAGCGATGATTTCTCTCCTCCCTCTCCGAAGATCTCTCTTCTTCTCTAAAATTCTTTTCTAAGAGAGAATGCCTCCTAGGAGAGCTTCGACTCGATGATCGACGGCCTCCGCGGTTCGATCCCATCCAGATCCATCTGCTCCCGCTTCAGCTCCGGCAACCCAGGTTCCATCTGTAGCCATGGTAGATACGGAGCAGTTCAACCTACTTGTCAGTAGGTTCTTAGCCTCACGGAGGCAATGCGAGCCATGTAGCAGCCTCCGACGGTGACACCATCGAAAAACCCGCCATCAGGATGTCGAAAATCGGCCCCAAGAAAGAGTACTCGGGCTAGCATATCCATCGCTCCTGGAAAGGAGAAATAGAGAGCAAAGGATCCGTATTCGAATCATGGTTCCCCTCTGGAGGAGACCTTCCTCATTTGTAGCCAGAAGCCCCTCAAGATCTGCAATCAAGACGACGCTCTCGATCATAGACTACGGAAGATGGACCGACAGATTGAGGAGCTTGGCCACGTCGCCTTAGCTCACCTTGATGACGTCCGTACCGATCCTCCTTTCTTCCTCCAAATTATGCAAGAGTCCGTTTTGCCGAACTTTGAGCTCCCTCAATTTGAAAGCTATAATGGAACCTCTGATTTGATTGATCATCTAGAAGTCTTCCGGACCATGATGCTACTCCATGGTGCACCAGATGCCATATTATGCTGAGCTTTTTCATCTACCTTAAAGGAAGCAGCAAAAAATTGGTACTCGACGTTGAAGCTGGATATAATCTTCTCTTTTGACCAGATGAGCCATCAGTTCGTAGCTCACTTCATTAGTAGCCGACGTCCGTGCCGAGATTTGGATTCTCTGATGAATGTCAAGTAGAAGCAGGGGGAATCCATTCGGGCTTATGTCACCCAGTTTAACACCGCGGCATTGAAAGTCTGGGACCTGGACCAATCTATTGTGATGGCTGCTCTCAAAGGTGGCCTTCAGAAGAATGACTTGCTATTATCTCTGGAGAAGAAGTATCTCAGGAACTTCATCGATCTATTGGCTCGGGCCGAGGGATATGCCCGTGCGGAAGAAGCCTTCAAGTTGAAGGACGAAGAAGTCTTAGGAGAGCGACAAGCGGACGAGTATAATAGACTCGCCGTCGATGGAGGGTCGAGTGAAGTTCCACCGCGCTCACGGACTTCCTCCGAGCACAAGTGAGCTCGAACTCTTCGAGCTTGTCTTCAAGAAAGCCCCGATAGAAGAGCGCGAAGAAGTCCGTGAAGTCCCCCAAACAAGCTACCAAGACAAGCAGAATTATGATCTCCCCCAAACAAGCGCGATCGAAGCAAGTATTGCCTCTACCATCGCGACCACGGCCATGATACTGAAGAATGCATTCAGCTTCAAGACGAAATTGAGGAGCTCATCAGGAGAGGCTAGTTGGGTTGAGTCCTCCGATGTCGGCCTGAAATAGGAGAAGATCGGCCAAGGACGCTGCCATAGCCAGAAATAATAAAAAGGTCGGCCGCCTCTCGTATCATCGATGCCACGTCAAGCTTGCTCCAAATTGAGAAGGCTAGCGCAAAATAGAGGAGGTCGTCAGATCCCGGAGCTTATCGCCTGAAGAAACTTAGAGGAACAACGCTCCTACGATCCTGAAACATAAAAAATCTGGGGATGTGCTACCAGTAACTTCCTTTCAATAAAATTCTTTCATTTCAATAATATTATTTTTTGGTGCAAAAACTACGTGATGATAGGAAAGAAGCAGTCAATAGTGGCCGTGTTAGGAACAGAAGGAGAACCTCATCTTAATATGAGCCGATCAAAGTTCCTCAACCTCGGCTAGAGATAAGATCTCTTCTGAGCGACCGTGCCAACCTCGACTAGAGATAAAATCTCTTCCGAGCAACCGAGTCAACCTCGATTGCAGGAGATAAGATCTCCCCCGAGCGACCGGGCCAATCTTGGCTACAGGAGATAAGATCTCCCCCAAGCGCCCGTATCAACCTCGACTGCAGAAGATAAGATCTCTCCCAAGCGACTGGGCCAACCTCGACTGCAGAAGATAAGATCTCTTCCCGAGTGACTGGGCCAACCTCGGTGAGAGATAAGATCTCTCCCAAGCGACCGTGCCAACCTCAGCTAGAGATAAGATCTCTCCCGAGCGACCGAGCTCCAACCTCGACTATAAGAGATAAGATCTCCCCCAAGTCATCCTCGGCTAGATATAAGATCTTTCCCGAGCGACCATGCCAATCTCGGCTAGAGATAAGATCTCTCTCGAGCGATCGAGTCAATACCGTGCCAACCTCGGCTAGAGATAAGATCTCTTCCGAGCGACCGAGCCAACCTCGGCTAGAGATAAGATTTCTCCCGAGCGATCGAGCTCCAACCTTGGCTGCAAGAGTTAAGATCTCCTTCGAGCTCAACCTTCAACCTTGGCTAGAGATAAAATCTCTCCCGAGCGTCTAAGTCAACCTCAGCTAGAGATAAGATCTCTTTCGAGCGCCCGCACCAACCTTGGCTAGAGATAAGATCTCTTCCGAGCAGCCATGTTAACCTTGACTAGAGATAAGATCTCTTTCGAGCACCCGAGTCAACCTCGGCTGCAGGAGATAAGATCTTTTCCGAGTCAGCCTCGGCTACTAGAAACAATATCGCCCCCGAGGAGCTCAACCTCCGACCTCGACCGTAGGAGATGAGATCTACTTCAACCTCGACTAGAGATGGGATCTCCTCCGAGCTTCAACTTCAACTTCAACTTTGGCTGGAGATGAGATCTCTCTCGAGCTTTAACTTCAACTTCAACTTTGGTTGGAGATGAGATCTCCCCCGAGTTTCAACCTGAACCAATGCAGAGCTCTGAAGAGGACTTCGGCAGTCGCCTTTTCTACGCTCCCTTCCTTCGAGTTTCGAACTCAAAAGTGGGGGGGGGACTATTGTTGGGGATAAACCCCGCTCCTGCTAAAGTCCAGTCCGATGCTCAGTCTAATGCAACCGGTAGTCACGAAAGAGGTTCAACGATCGAGTCTTAACCGAACTCCTCAGTGGCCGAGCCCCGGCTGAACTTTTCAGCGATTGAGTCTTAGCTGAACTCTTTCAGCCGGCCGAACTCCTCAGTGGCCGAGCCCCAGTCGAACTCTTCAGTGGCCGAGTCTTAGCCGAACTCCTCAGTGCCCGAGCCTCGATTGAACTTCTCAGTGGCCGACCTTCAGGCGGACTCCCACGAGAGCCAAACTCCCTCCACGCTCTTCCAACCAGACGCCTATAGGAGCCGAACCTCTTTCAAGCTTTCCCTTCCGCCGAACTCCTTTGGAATTGATATATGCCAAAGTCCACCAACCAACGCTCGCTTTCTCAGAGCTACGGCTATTAAATCTCGACGAACGATCGCCATCAGTTTGCCACAGACGACGCTACCGGACGACATGACCACCACTACCAATCTGGTAACACCGCTCTCTCCGTAACAAGCCCCATGCAGCCCATCACTATCGAACGGTATGGCTATCACTATCGACTTGATGATACCATCCTCTCCGCACCAAATCCCACGCAGTCTCGAGCGGTCCGCCATCAAGCGGTATGACCATCACCATTAATCAAGCTCCATCTATAAAAAGGGACATTTCAGATACGTTTTCTTGGAGCTCTAAGCTCTAAACTCTCCTCTCCCCTATAAAGCTAAAAGTTTACTTCTCATTCTTAAGCACTTCATTTTTGTTGGCCAGAAGAGCTAACTTGATCATCGAAGGATCTTGCCAGAGCCACCACCACCGACTCCGAATGTGACTTTATTTTGTAGGTCATTGATGGCGATCTCGTCCTCCTCCATTTTAGCTCGATCTAATATCAACCAAATTTTGTACCAATAGTTTTCTTTGGTTTTTTCTAAAAGAGCGTGGAGCCGTGCCATGTTGTAGGGATTCTGCGACGACTAGTCCATGTTGAGAGGATTGGTCTCCCGTCCTGAAGATTTGGTAATCTCCTTCGATGTTTAGGGAACAGGCACTTTCCCTGGGCAGCGAGTGTTGGGTGGTGGCTAAACAGAGAGGTAAGCGGAGGCTCCGAACTCGAGGTGTTCGTGGCAGGCCCGGAGAAATTCTGTCCTGGAGACCTGTTACAGTAGATATGTTGCGTTTAAATCCCATACCTATATCTTTGTGAGGGGCAGCAACTGCTAACGATCTTTGCTTCCATCCGAGCGGGACAGTGTTGGCTCCTGTGGCCACGGATTGTGGCTTTGAGGGGATTTTCTTGCTTCTTTGGCGTGCGTTTGTGCCCTTCTTAGGTTGTACGCGAACACAGACATCTCTGCGTGGGGCCGGGGCCTTCCTTCAGGAAGCGGGTTGTTTTTAGGATGGCAGACAAGGAGAACGGTCTGGATGAGTTGGGGATTTGGGGATGGATAGGTTGGCGATGGAGTGTCTGGGAGGAGGGGAGTTTCTTAGGCTGGATGCTGGTGGGATGTGGTTGGTAAGCGGGATGCAGGTTTCTCACTCTTAAAGGCACCGGAGTCTCTCACTCTAAAAGTGGCCATCCCTCGTGGTGGATGTTGTTTACCTACAATTAAACCCAATAACATCTAAATGACCTGTTGAACGGGGCATTTAGATCTAACCTGACCTCAATTTAATATAGACACGATCTAATTAACCCGAATCCATCAACTGGATGAGTCACTCCATAGCCCAAAACCAGAATCACTTTGGACCAGATCTAGGCATCGTGGTAACAAAATATCGAGTTGCATAATGTTAAAGAGCTGTCGATTAATCTAGCAACCTAATATTAGCCAATCAATTGGTGTGGTCTTTTCTTTTTCGAGTCCACATAGCCTACCATCTTTTACCAATTGTGTACAGGGAAAACTAGATGCCATAGATGAAAATTTGCACTTTGGCACCATCATGACTGCTCTTTGTTGAAAAGCAAAGAAAACGTGGAACTTCTATACTAGTTTATTGGGGCAGGTTAGGCATCAAAAGTATTCTATAACACCGAATAAATTCTAGCAGCACACAAAATCACTTCTAATAGTGCATTTTAGTTACACATCTAGGTCCTCTCAAACCAATTCATAAATGTGACATGATAGCACATTAATTAATATAACAATCAAAGATTTGGCAAGTCATATGAAGTATGAAAAATTAATTTGTCAAAGAACATCTTAGAAGCTAAAAAACACCGATCACAATTAAGCAACGATAACAAAAGCAAAGTCTAAAGAAGCACAATAGAAATTTTAATCTAAAGTATAACATACAAATTCTGCTCTGCACCCCACGTAACTCTTAGAATCCGATGTGTGAGCCACCAACTGAGATGATCGTGCAACTCTACCAATATTAGAGTATAACTGCCATATAAAATATATAATGTGATATATCTTGTACAAATGTTTAGTCCATACTGATAATGTATAAATAAAGAGTAAATTATAGATTATGTATAATCCGACCTCTCTTAGAAAAATTAGTAGTGTACAAGCTCAATCCACTCATAAGGATATACATCGGGAGGACAAAAATGAGCAACCTCCTCTTTTATCGTACCCTCCTTGTAATCCCTCTTCAACTTGGCCTTATATTCTTTCCATTTATAATTCAGAGACTTTATTATCCAATCATGGGTCTCGGAAGAAATTACAAATTTAGTCTGCAATAAAGTATAAAAAAAATAGATTATTATATTGAATCAAATAATTAAATTTTTAGCTATTTAGCATATAATTTCAATCTATCTTTTTACCTCTATAATACGTAGCATCTAAACTTTATATGCCGGAAACATATCATTCCATCTAGAATAGTTAATCAGATACGATTGATTATTTCCGTGCAATTAATCCTAAGAAACTAGATAATAAGCTTCTTGATCTCTTGATGGGTTATCCTAAATTGTTGCATGTTACTATGATTCTCTCACCCTCCCTGAGCTGCCACACATCCCTAGCTCGTGTGGATCCCCATCTCATCCTCACGTGTCCCTAGCCATCTACAAAAAATACAAGTACAAAATAATCAAAAGTATAATATATGCATCATACAAAAAAAATAAATTTTAAATAAAATATTAAAATGAAATAAGCATTGAATTTGTACATTTAACTTATTCTGAATCTATAAGTCACCCATAACTATCTCATCATCTCAGTCATCAGCAGGAGAATCATACTATGGCTTATCAGGCTGCTGAGACTGCTGGGGCTCATCAGGCCGACTGAAAGACAAAAATCATTAGTGTTCTTCCTCATTAAATCTTTAAATACTAGACTATCTAAAATTTGTTTTCCTACTGTTTATATGTAAATTCTTGCTTTGCTTTATTCAACTTAATATCAATTTTCTGAAATATTCAATTTTGTGAATCTTTATGTAAAAAAAATATTAGCTTGAAACAAATCTATAAACAAAGAGTAGTGCTGAATCATTATCATATATTTAGGAGAAACAAATTTTCTTTACAAAAAAAATACATCTTCCATGACAGTTTAGGAGAAATAAATTAATCGACTATACAATATTACTGTAGCTCTGAGAAAGAGTTCCATCCATACAAGCAAAACACAATGAAAAATATATTTTATAAATAAGCTGAAAAATGAAACTAATAACAATTTGCTCTATAGTGGCAACATATAAATGTAAGATATATTGCATAAAAAACATACGAATTTAGTATAAAAAACATATGAATTTCATAAAAAAGTGGATTAACATAATTTCATTTAAGATGTCATTTTTCATAGGGATAGTATCTGCTCCCGTATCCTCGATCAGCACCATGACCACCATACATTCCATTATATCCAATTGGGCCACCATATGCAATGCTGCTACTATATCCATCATTTCCATAATGGGTTTGCCATAACTAGAGCTAAAGACTGCACCAAAGCTGAGACCGCACCATAGCTATAGCCTTTGCCAATTGGTTAAAATACTTAGATCATCAATCAATATAATATTTAAAGGCATACATTGAATATAAGTCTCCTCATCTTCCAAAACTATTCTTTTTCCCATATCATACAAGTTGCTAGGTTTAGTTTTGATAACAATAGCCCACTCTTTATCTTTTGAATCTTGTACAAAAAATACTTATTGTGCTTCAGATGAAAATATAAATGAATCATTCTTTAACAAGATACCGATATATATCAATCATAAAAAAATTACCATTGTATACCCATTTGTGTCTTGCTTCAAACCTCTTGATGAGTTTACATCAACCCAATCATATCAAAATAAAACTATCTTAAACCTTCTATAGTTATCCAACTCATAAATATTTGTAAGTGCACTATAATAAATTTTTTCATATGCTTTCACCATAACTCCACTATTCTTAGTTTTTCTAAACTTTTTACGATCTTTAATATGGAATTTAAAACCATTGATGATGATGTCACCGTATCTCTTAATAATATTATTAGGACCACGAGCAGTAGCTATTAACTCATTAGAACAATTGCTCTCCATCATTATTGGTACCTAAATAAATTACACAATTAACTATTACATAATGCATCATAACATTAATCAAAATTAACATAAATCTATACATACATACATACATAGATACATACATACATACATATATATATATATATATATATATATATATATATATGTATGTATGTATGTATGTATGTATGAAACCTGTTTGCAAAGCCATTCAAGGAATATTTTGACCAACCATCTTTGCTCAATCCTCGAGTTCGATCAAATGTTATTATTGAATGATCACTGAGCAACTAAAAATTTGTTGTATAAAAATTAAATAATTAGTTAAGACCATTGTGCATAATAAAATAATAAATTAAATTATATTATAATCATAATAATCTACGATACTTAGATATTATGTCACTATGAAGTGAGATATAATGATGTGCTTATCCCAATGATTTTTTGTCAAGAACAATACTTTCAATCTTTTCCAAAATTCTCCTATCAGATAAGAATTTATAATTTTTAGCATATTTTATAGTCTCATAATTTCTTTGAGGTCAATTAAATTTTATTTCTACGTATATTTTGAACAAAATGCCAAATATTCTTCAGCAACATATCCTTCTATAATTGAGCCTTCGGGATAAGCTTTATTGCATATATAATCTTTCAAGTGCCCAAGATACCTTCAGAAACCAAAAATATTATGAAGCATCAATATCGGCATAATCTTATCCCAAAAAGAAAATTCTAATATAAAGTAAGCTATTTTATTTGGATGAGCGTCACCCACCCTTGTTATTTGGCTAGGTTCACAAATTCAATACAGCATCTCATCTGATACATAGAGAAGCACTGCTTGCCAAAGATTTCATAATCTTAGAGCAGAAAACTTGTTTATTTACCTTGATGCCTAATTTGGTGGAAGCTGGTCATCATATTCTTTAGGTTTTGCAAATTTCACCTCGATGTCTGTTTCCGGTTTCAAGAGCTCTGTATTATCATTGAATTGGGTCTCTCAGTGGTTGACTTTTTTATTTGCCTTTAGCTGGTTCATTTAGATCTAGGTCCAATATTCAAACTAAAACCACTTGTTAATTTGGCCTTGTTATACCAGATCAGCACTGTAACTATAAGATATAAACAAAATATATTCGGGGCGATTTGTATCAAAATCTAGCCCTATTCTCCCGACATTCAATCAGATTTAGATTTAGATTTAGATTTTCGAATTTCGGGGTAAAAGAGTGTTCCTGTATTCTAAATGTAAATTGCCATCAGGTAGATTCCCTTATAATCTTTACATAAATTTTAGAACATAAAATGTGTCGATCCAATTTATAATTGACAAATATATTAAGCAATATTGAATATCAACTTTAGAAAAAGTGTAAAATTAAACACATAGTAAAGAGTCTAAAACTATTAACAAATGAACAACATCAATAAGAATACAATTTAAATTTAAGTAGAGTCTATAGAATGTATCGGTTAGATGAAAGCTGGTTAATTAAGACAGAAGAAGTGTAAGAGAAAAGAAGTGTAAATTCTTCGATCCAATTATTCTGAAAAAATCCTTATCATCCAAAATTATCCATAATAATTAATTATTGTAGGACAAATTTCATATGCACCAATTAATTTTTTACTAATGGCAAGTTTGCCAGATCCAAAAACTCAAAAATGTTCTTGTTGACAGAGTGTATATAATTGAGAAAGATTTTGGATCTTTAATTGTGGATCAACCTAATTTCGAGCCAACCCAATAATTTGAATTTGTACCCTGAATCCACCTATGAATTTGCGCCCATTTTGCATACCAAACCCTAGATTCTGGGTCCTTCTATCCCTAATTAAGGTGTATTATTTAGTCCAGGTTGACGCCTAATAATTTTCATTTCTTGGCTGTCCTTGACTTTGAGCATATCTTTTGTCCCAGTTGACCATTCTAGTTTTGCATGGGCCATGGTATGGTTTAAAGCACTTGGACCGCAAGATGCTACACAGCCTTTTGGTGAATAGAACTCCATACATCTCTTCGCATAGATTACATCAGAATTGTCTACCTTTTAAGAAATGTGGTAAAATACGTTAGTACCTATCTTTTAAGGACATGTAACCTATCTCGAGGACTCCTCTAAGAACTGTTCTCTTACCAAACAAACTTGATTTTATTTACTAATTTCGGTCATCTCACAGCTGGATCTTGTCTGGTCTAATTTCGATGTATGGTTGGACACATCTCGGACCTGTTTGAAATTGAAGACTCATCCAAAGATCCAAACTTGAGTTATAAGATCATATTTTGGATCCAAGTTCTTAAATGTGCGGAGGTTGGACTGGGTCTACTTGACCCACTACCACCATTATTTGGAACACCGAATATGTCTAACAAATAGTAGAAATAGATCAGCAAAGAATATCCAAACTGCTGGCAGGTACATTGCCATTTTTTTTTTTTTTTGAAGCTTCACATGTCTAAGGAAAAACTAATAGCACAGCTGATTGGATGGCATCTTATGCGACAAGCTACTTTGAAACTATATTACAAGATTCATCTGGACTCAATTTTTAAATATTTTATTTTCAAATTTTCATAATATATTTATGTTATCATGCTTTAACTTTTCCAATTTACCAAGAAAACAAAAAAAGAATATCCAACAAAAATTTGGAAAGTTACATCAATTGATGGATGCTTTAGATGTTCATCGCTTGAGGCATTTGATTCCAATTCTCAGCTGTTGAATTGCACCAACGAGTCAGCATGGATCCAATTTGTTGGCCCAGGATGGCCCAAAATTTATTGTTTGGTGTGGTTCCAAGCAAACAAATTGTTTTCATATAGTTGTTTGGGCCTAGTTTAATTGAGTCTATTTATGATATCGAGGTTGGTGACCATACACATCAATTAATAGTTTAGACCTAGAATTCAGGGTTCAAATCTAGAATGTACCGCATCCATGCTGGAAAAAATTGTGCCGAACCATCATATTCTTGTCTCATTTACTCTGTTAGGTGGTATAATGGCACAGAGACAAGAAAAAGGGACGCACTAGATTCCAGGTTTTAACATACTGTTACTGGTAAAATTATTGTGCACGTATATACCCCTTCTAAATTTCATCATTTGAGAGCCCCTCCCTTGGCCTGAAATGAGAAATAGTGGTGGCAGCATGATCACAGGAGACCATGAAGCCAAGTCTTGCCTATGGGCATTTTCCACTTTAATGCGACTAAATTATCTATTACGAACAATCACACTGCTAATAGCCTGACACTACGAATGAAAAGAGATGTTGATGGCGATATCAAAGTGACTAAACCTAGGTTGTTAACTTTATATAATAATTTCGTCAATATCTAACCAAGTGACAAGTTGATGTTAGGTGTGATCTCGGGTGCATAAATGTGAAATATTTGCAAGTTCATTATTCTCAAATAACTAGGGGTGTAATTGAATGCCGGCAATGACATTTGGTTAATTTAACCTCCCTCCATTTTTATTGGACTTGAAATTAGATAGAAAATGATTGAAAATATGAAAAATTATATGGTAAAAAATAAGCCAAATAACCGAGGTATATGTAACTTGAATGGTTGAAATTTAGACCGTTCATACATAAAAAGAGCGTGAAAACTTTCCTTGCAAACAAGTAACTAACTAGTGCTATCAAATTATGGACAAACTTACCATCCGAAGCTCGACCAACTTATATATCAAAAATTAAGACTTCTTCATTATAAATCTATTATTATATTTTGCTATGACGCGTTCTGGTATAAATACGTAACAAAATTAATCAGAAAGTAAATTTTTGCAAAGGCCTTTTGAGGCGGATGCGAGGTTGGTCCATTGCACCTCTAGGATGCTCAAGCAAAATAAGGCCGTCCGATCCATAGCCCTGTTCATGTTGTCGTGTGTTGCGAAAAAATGATGCATCTTCCCTCACTAGGTTCCAAATATTTTGCAATAATAGATGATGCCATGTCATCTTTCAATTCTAACCGACCTTCCCCCTTTCACAAATTTGCCGAGAGGATGAGCGCCACGCGGCGCATCAAAATCCCATCGCACAGCTTTTTGATAAGTGTTTGGTGGGAAAATCCCATCTCACACAAAAATACATATTTCCACCCTGGAAGGAGGTGCCTGATTTCCTTTCCAACTCCTGGCGGCAAAATGGTGACCGACGATGACCTCGTTCCTATCAAGCTGAAGTCATTAATTTAGATGATGACACTTCCAACTTCTTGTTTCAAGGAACAATTAAAAAGGGTAAAGAACAAGTCAATCATGCGAAGGTTTATTCCCAGTTGATTCCAAGCAAGAGGGACGCAAGAAGAACCACACGTGGGACAGGTTTTTTCCTAGTCGATTCCAAGCAATAGCGGCGCAAGAAGAACCACATGGGACCACTTTAATGGCAATAACAAAAAAATCTCAAAAATTAAAATTATATATATATTTTTTAACTTATGAGAAAAAAGTTGTCAAGATCAACCATGTGTAACACGTACTCTTTTTTTTTTTTTTTTTTTTTTTTTCAGGAAGTCCTAAATAGGATATTCATTTAAATATTGGAAAGCTGTTTCGTGTGCATCAAATATAAATATTATTTCTCGCTTATACACACATGTAGCCATCAGACTCAGCACTTACATGGATTCTCATCCATTATTATATTTATTTATTCTGTTTAACGATTCATCCATCCATGTCCTCAGGGAGGGCAGCTCCACCATCTTAAATTCCTTCTTTCCATTAATTTATCATTCACACGGGCCTGTTACGTATATCGCACTTACTACGTACTTGCATTTTTTATTAACATCTTTTTTTATTTTGATGGAAAAAATTGCATATTAGATGATTCGAACACGTGATCTCTAGATGGTCGACATGAAATGCAATAGTTCATATGATATTTTTTTGAAATAAATTTGAATAAGATCGATCGAATTTAGACTTAAATTCGATCAGATTAAAACTACATAATGAAGATTCTATATCGATAATCCAAATCGATGGATGTGATCTACTATTTCAAAACTATTTGTATATAAAAAATTATATGATTTAAAAATTCTTAACCTATGTATCAAATGATCAAAAAATACATCTAATTCAATTTTATTTAAGCTATCCAATTTTTGACTACTTCGTATATAGCTTAGAGATCTTCAAACTATATAATTTTTCATATGCAAGCAGTTTTGAGATAGTACATCATATTTAATAGTTTGGATCATGAATATAGAACATATATTATAGAGTTTCAATCTGATCAGATCTGAGTTCAAATTCGATCGATCTAATTCTAATGTGCTCGTACTTCTCATTGTTCAATGCAAGTAAAAATAAATGATATGTATGTTTTGACACCTAGTCTCAAAATGAGGTCCCATATTTTGGGTCCATCTAGCACTTCTACTTTCAAGCAAAATCATTCCGCTTTGATCCAAAATTAAGTGGCAGCTGGCAATTGATGCAACCCTTTGGCAAATCTTGGTGGCATATAACATCATGCACGCTTACTCTGAGAATCCCTTGAGTGGGACACCTATCATGGCCCTCTTTTTGGGCCAGAAGTGGGCATTGCTCCGTTGTCCCTTCTCCAATCCATACAATGTGTGACCAAAAGGTGAGACAATAGTTATCTTGCCTCAACACTTTAAGGATTCTTTTTTTTCTTGTGATTAAGCGTATAAATTTGCTTTTTGTAGTGACCCATCCACACTCGAAGCAGTGGCAAGTTTGGACCACGAACTTAGTGATTACCAGATGCGTCTGTTGAAGTGCATGTACAGTGCTAGATGAGTGAAAGTGAAGCAGGCTTGCATTCAAAATTTTTGACCTGATTCCAATCTAAGTCAAACTTTGGACCCTTTTATAGACATTGGGGGGAGGCCTAGAGGTGCCACTAAGTCATGTAATACCGAATTAAATAGACCTATACGTAACCTGAGTTGGTCTCTTCTTATACTTGAAACCCAAGGTTGGATTTTGGAAATAATTTGAGCTGCAAAGTCAAAATGGGTTGGAAATGGATTTTTGAGAACTTCACCTAGAGGTGGCAATCAAGTCAAATTGGATCGATCATGATACAGGACGGATCTGGAGGTCAAATTGAATCCAAACTATTTACTAAATGGGTCAAAAATCAAAATCCAAACTTAGCCTTTTTTATTAAATAGGTAAATTGACTCGACCTGCGGAATTCTTTTGAAAAATAGATAGAATCAGGTTAAATGAAATTTAATTAGGTTAAAAAGGTTTACATGGGATAACGAATTTTAAATGAGTTTAATAGATTTTAAAAAAGTTGGATGATATATCGATCCAACTATTAAAAGGGTTAAAATGAGTTAAGTATATTAAGATTCTAAACCTAAGTCCAACCTGTTTAATAAATGGGCTAGGCTGAGTTGACCAGCTTGTGACTTGAATCTTGGCGCTAATGACGGCATACAATAATTACAAGTTGATAATGTTGTGTGTATATAAATGCTATGCATTTATTTTTGACATTAAAATACTTATATAAGTGCACCGGTATATTTCTGACCACATTCACCGCTCTTATCTGCCATACTAGTGATTCTTCCAACCCCTATATGGCATCCACTTGGCTCAACGTATTGCATAGGTTAGGTAGCAATACCTTTTTAAAGAACACTTCCATCCAGTGCGACATCCATCTCTTTTGATATTGAGTTGTCGTTCTCAAGACCAAATTCATGTTGGATCTTAAGCTGGTCTTGCCATCATTCCTTACAAGCATGATCACACCATGATTTTAGACAAGGTGATAGAAATCCCAGCTGACTTAACTTGCAGTCACCAATCAAACCAAAGAAAGAAAGGAACGTATCATGGAAAGTTTTCTCTGGGTACCCTAACCATTTGGAAGCTATATTTGAGACATTGACGTGCAGCAAGAAAAGATCCCCTCTCCAAAGTGCCACGTAGGTCAAAGTTTTTTTTGCTTGCCTTTTGTCGCACTAGTTGGCCTTCTATTTCCACAACGTCATTTGGCTGAGTTGGATGAAGGGTGTTGCCGCCAAAGCCGTGGGGCTGGACAAGAGGTCAGGTATGATTCGAGGTGAAAAGATGAGCTAGAGAACGATCGAGCTCGGATGCCTAAGGTGGATAAAATTTTAAAAAGATGGT
Source organism: Cocos nucifera (assembly GCA_006176705.1). Classification (NCBI taxonomy): domain Eukaryota; kingdom Viridiplantae; phylum Streptophyta; class Magnoliopsida; order Arecales; family Arecaceae; genus Cocos; species Cocos nucifera. The sequence goes on from QRFJ01001497.1 coordinate 177,032, forward strand.
GGATATTCGATAGTATTCCATAGCGTGAGAGAGATTAGAGAAACGTACGTAGAGATCCCCCTGAGTACTATCTATATTATTGATTTTAGACTGAAGTGGGCCTTAATTACTTACTTGATAACAACCCACGCATCATGCGGTAACTACACGTGAAACGAGCTATAACCGCCCCATATCGTGTCCCATGGAATGATGGGATCATAATCATACTTTCAACATGCTTTAATCGCCTTTAATACGCTTTGAATTGAAGGCACATGGTTCTATCACCAATAAACGAGTCCACTTAGATCGGCATGATGGTTCAGATCAACAACTTAGACAATATCAAGATCAACAACTTAGTCAACCATGGTTCGATAGATGTTGAGATCATTATCTCGATCGATCGGATGATGAGGTCAGGCTAACAAATATATATATATATATATATGCCATACCAGAGAGCATTTGTGTTATGACTCGTGAACCTCACAAATTTGAGTGCCATCATTTTTAGTTTCAATAAAAAGAATTTTTTTTTTTTTTGAATTGGCCAAAGAAGAATCTTGTTTATACCCTAATAGGTGTTTCATTTCGTAATTCTTTTTCTAGTTTACCGATCATGTTGCTCAAACCTTTTTTCGATAAAGAAATACAATGAAAGTGCCACCATTCTGAGTCAAATTTGCATGAAACTACTCTACAATAAGAGCTGCCAACCAATTGAAATGAGTCCGATTAGTTAAGCTCTACAAATTTGGGCAATCATGCAATAAAGTTAATCAGTGTACTTGTTGATATTCGACGTTTACTGGAATAATTCAATTGTTTTGAATGTTATAAGCTTTTACGATACCTATTTGCTAAATCATTCCAAAGATATAGTCTCAAAATCTTTGAAAATTCAATGATTATCAATCCCTACGCTGCATGCACCACACCAATTCCATTTCAGAAAAGTCCTACTCTAAGTCAATGTGTCAAAATGAATTGGTGTGGTACACCACCAGGGATGTCAATGGGCGGATTTGGTATGATCAGTCAAAAAAATCAAAATTGAATCCAAAATCTACCACCGTTCTCCCGAATTGGAATCAAAACTGAACGATTTTGAAAATAAAAAAAGTATAACCACAACTGAAAAAACTATAAAATTGAAACTGAAAACTGTTAACTTATTTTGATCATTTCAAAATTCTCATTTGTATATTACTAAATTAAAAATATTATTTATAATTTTAAAAAAAATAATTCATATCAACTCAACTAATTATATCAAAGAAAACATAATAACAAATTTTCTAATACAAAAAAGTTTTTATGAACAATCCAATTCTCTATTCCTTTACCGATGTATGAACATATTTTGCCTAAAAGGAGGAAAAAAATATAAGAAAAACAAGCTCAATAAATAAGATAATTTATAATATAATTTACAACCATTTATCTAACGCCTATAATTTTATTAATACCAAGAAAGATTCAATAGATTACCTCATCAACGTAGGAGTCGTCTTCACCGAGTTTCTAATTTAGATTTACATTAAATATAAAAGGTATTAAGGGTATTAATTATTGGGTATATTTGGTTTTAGTTTCGATTCCGAGTCTAGTTTGGATCGTGAAATTCATCGATGATTTTTTTTTTAATTTTTAAAATCATTATCGAAACCATCTCCCATTTAATTTTGTTTAAAACTGCTTTGTTTGGTTTGGAAATGGATAAAATTATCAGGTATACATATTTGTTGATATTCCTATAAACTGCTAACGTAGTGCAAGTGGTGCAAAATATAATTTCTCGATGGTAGATGATGATATACCCTAGTAAATAATCAAGAAGATAATGTTTCAAAAATCTTGGTCATAGGTGATAGCAAAAGGAAAAAAAAAGAGAATATTCTTGGTCTTAGATTAAAAAAAAAAAAAAAAAGGAAGAAATGCTTCTATGTGGACGGAGATGGATAAAGATCAAAAGATGGCGCCGCCGGTGGTTTCGGACTTGTCAGCTAAAGTCGTCTCTTCTGTGGTGCAATGAATCTATCCATAAGTGGGATAGATTTATTAGATTCAACAAAGTTGGACAAAGAAGGGGTGGATAAGTGCGGCACTAACGCAAGCAGACTTCTGACGGGTAAAAGGACAAAAGAAGAAGAGAGATATATGTGGAGGTTGATAGTGTTTTTTAGGTAAAGAAAACGATGGATACCTGTTGTGCTAACGAAAGCAAACTACAGTGATAGATAATAATTTAAAAGAAAAGAAAAGAAAAAAAAAAAAAAACGTGCAGGCTAACCGTTTTCTCTGACGAGGAAAACACAACGGTGATGTCGTCTTTGATGGGTCTACGTATTACTTGAATCAGGTCCAATGGACCACGCCAAATCCCACGTGTCTTTGACGGGTCTAAGCATCATTTGGACTAGGTCCAATGGACCGCACCAAATCCGACGGTGGACAGCATGCGACATTACTCCTTGTATTTCACCAATCCCTGATTGCGCGTTATCCACCGTGCATATGCTTCAACATTTGCTTTGGTCAACTTGGACCTGGTCCATGCAATAATTTCTTCTTGTCATGGTGCACGAGAACCTAGCTGCCAATCTTAATTTTTTTTAGTTACGTCGTAGGAGGAGGATCCTTAATAGGAAATACATGAGAAAACAAAATGCTTCCCAAGAAACGTTGGAAGGCCTCATCGATAGCGCGTGCTGCAATCCAGTCTGCTGCTTGATTTTCTTTGCGACAGATATGGGTTGCCTTGAATACAAAGCACGTCTTCTTCTAGCGTAGCATATCTTTCAAAAGGGGACGGATGTATTCTTTCTTGAGTTACTTGCATTGATCTGAAAATAATAGTAACAAGGAAGTACCGCACATCTAACGTCAACCCATGCAGCAACTGGTTCTACATATCGGCTAGCAATCCAAACTGTTAGAGTTTTGAAAAGAAAATCCAAAATTTCTCTTTCCTCCAAAGTTTTCTAAACTTTTGTAAAGCTTTTAGTCCTACATTGAGAAGGGACAGTTATTTCTTGATGTTTATAAATCATCTTTCCTTAGCTTTGTTTGGGCTGTAGTTGGAAGTGGGTTTTGTACTACACACGTGTGCGTGCGATGGATTGGCTTGCACATGCGAACTACAGTGCAGCGTGGCACGCACATGTGCTGATAACTAATGTTTTATTTATTTTTCCTTTTTTACTTTCTTTTATCTCTCAACAAATCAACTGACCATATCCTGACTTCTTCTCACTGTTTATAAAAGGCCACGAATCCTAACTTGTGGCATATCCGAAATACATTTCTTTCTCTCTCTGAGAGTCCTCTCCTATGCAATGCCTTTTTTTAAAATGCAAAACTATGCTAATCAACCAAATAGTATGATAAAAAATCCACGAATCTGGAACAAGATACTGACTTTGCATTTAATCTCTACGAGGGTTCTTCTAAGCTCTAGCAATCTCACGTAGATGATGCATTGCTTTAAGAAATTATTGAGCTTAGGGACTCCTTACGTATGTACCTTATTTATATATTTACGTTCCTATCAAACGTAAGCAGATACGAAAATATGGGCGTATGCATCTTTTCTATTTTCCATGGATGTTACTTGGACCATATCTTGAGTGGTTATCGGTTCAAATTCTTAATCTTCAAAATTTGAACTTGAACCGAATAATTTTATCGTTATCACAACCAACGTTATTGATAAACCAAAATTAGAAAATTATATCCACATTCTCTCACTTGGTCCATGTAACCAACATCACGAATCCTTTTTCATTAAGAAACAAAATACATGAATCATGACGATAGATCCTCTAAGAATGAGCATTATCTTCCATGTATTACAATGTACATTATTTCTTTAATGCTAGCCCATCACAACTTAATGAATAAACTCTATGTCTATTCCAGGTCCAATATATATTGTTATTCTCAAAATAAAATGTGCGTACATAGATGAGAAAAATAATTTACTGAATAAGAGTTTCAAATAATGAAAGTCCATACATCAAAATTACATAATGGAACCAAGTCCCATTTGTGCTACATGATCCTTAAAAACCATTGATGGCATACCTTTTGTTAAAGGATCAGCAATTATCAATTCAGTGCTAACGTATTCAGTGACCACTTTATTCTTTTTAACACGTTCCCTTATGGCTAAATACTTGATGTCGATGTGTTTACTTCGACTACCACTTTTGTTATTCTTAGCCCAAAAAATAGCTGCTGAATTATCACAATATAACCTTAATAGCTTAGAAATTAATGGAGTCCATAATTCTAAGCTCAGAAATGAAACTCTTCAACCATATACCATGTGAGGAAGCCTCAAAACAAGCAACAAAATCAGCCTTCATGGTAGAAGTAGCAGTCAAGCATAAAAATATATCAAAATATTGATTTTCATGAATCAACACACCCAGTAAAGTCTGAATCAAAGTAACCAACTATCTTCAGGTTATTAGTTCGTTTATACATAAGCATGTAATCCTTGGTGCCCTTTAGGTACCTCATCACTTTCTTTGCAGCTCTCTAGTGGTTCATTCCTGGGTTATTCTGATATCTTCCCAACATTCCAACTGCAAATGCAATGTTCGATCTTATACAAACTTGAGCGTACATAAGGCTTCCAACAACCGATGCATATGAAATATTTTGCATTTGTTTCCTTTCTAGGTCATTCCTCGGGCATTGATTCAAATTGAACCTATCATCTTTCACAATGGGTGCTACACTTGGTAAATAATCCTTCATCCGAAATCTCTCCAATACTTTATTGATATAGATTTTCTGGGATAGACCTAAAATGCCTCGAAGTCTGTCCCTATGGATCTTAATCCCAATGACATAAGATGCTTCATCCATATCCTTCATGTCAAAACTCTTAGAGAGAAAATGTTTCACCTCATGTAGTAACCCCTTATCATTGGTTGCAAGTAGGATGTCATCCATAAATAAAATAAGAAAATAAATTTTACTCCCACTGACCTTGCAGTATATACATTGATCCATGATGTTCTCTACAAAATTGAATGAAGAGATGACATCATGAAATTTCAAATACCATTGGTGGAAGGCTTGTTTCAATTCGTATATAGACTTTTTGAGTTTGCAAACCAAATGCTCACCATTACCAAAGAAGAATCCTTCTCGTTGTTTCATGTAAACCTCCTCCTTTAAGTCTCCATTAAGGAATGCTATTTTTACATCCTTTTGACACAGTTCGAAGTCAAAATGGGCAACCAATGCTATAATGATATGGAAGAAATCTTTCTTGGATATAGGAGAAAAGGTCTCCGTATAATCAATTTCCTCCTTTTGAGTAAAATCTTTGGCTACGAGTCTTGTCTTATATCTTTCAATGTTGCCTTGTGAATCCTTTTTGATTTTAAAGACTCATTTGCATCCAATGGCCTTTGCACTTACAGGCAACTCAACAAGATCCCAGACTCTATTTGATGCCATTGAATTTATTTCATCCATCATGGCATTATGGCATAGTACTGATGTTGGAAAATATATCCCAAAGCCAATCGTTAGCCTATTGATGATTATGCTACATTATATTTATAATTAATTTATTAATTGATAAAATATATTTTTAATATCTTTTCATCATAAAGTATTCATCTTCTAACGAACTCCATTGTTGTGATGAAGTTCTTAAGACTATTTAGCTTCAATAAAGAGAGAATTTATCGATTAGTCCTTAAAATAGTTCACGATCAAATGATAGGTTGTTAATTAGAATGACAGCATCTATCGAGCATAGATCGCTGTATGCAATATAGGTTGGTTGTCCTCTTAACCAATGAGTGTGGAGATACTGGTATGGCATACAGGTGAGATATAAGAGTACATCATCATGGAACGTGGTCAACTTCAGAGCATTCTATTATCGAGAATGTCCATGATGGGATATAGGTATAAGTGTCCCTTAGATCTGAGATCACCTCAATGACTTGTAAGCAACTCACTATGCTTTGGTACTGGACTAACTGAATTTCTAATTCAATAACGGAAGGCTTCTGAGCATAATCAAGTACTTACAAAGTCGGTATGTGATCAAGATGGAATTGACCACTCCAAGAGTTGGAGAAGAATGTATCATTATATTTCAATATAGCAAAATCTTGGTCAGAATAATCCATAAGATTAATTTGATATTTTGAAATATAATATGGACAACCTGATCAGAGTTGACAGTTGAACTCCGAGGTATCTTACGAGCATTTTAGTCAAGAGGATGAATTATATAAAAATTATATCCATATGGGTTCTAAGGATATTGTTCTAGTATTCGACCTATCCGACCATCGGGTACCATTGCTAGATGGTCATTTCGACTGGTATAGAAATTTGTTCCTATGCTACTGGCTTAAGTTCGGACCTATGAGGTCACATACATTAAAGTTCACGATCTGATCGGATGGTTGATCAATGATTAAGAATCATTCTAGGGTTAAACGATCAATACGATTGATGTTTAACCTAGTGCAAGTATTTCAAGTAGTTTAGTAGCAAACCTCTGATAGCCTCCTTTCCTTTCTCTTGGTGCCTTTGCAGATTTTGGAGCATAATGATTTGATTTTGATGCTTCCTTAGTATAAAAGATTTGGTATTGGTACCACCATCCCTACACTAAGTCATTCGGGATTTTTGTCTCTAGAATATTTTATGCACTTGTAGATTTTAATGATAGGCTTGCGAGATATTTGGCCAGTAATTACAATAGTTTTTCATTTAAGGCCTCATCAGTTTGGAACATGTTGCTCACTTGCAGCTCTGATATTTTGAAGCTTAAATGATAAACGAACTCTTGACAAGTAGCCACCTTTGCACATCCATGCTTGGCAAATGACTTCATGGGCACCTTCATATGCTAACCAGAACTTTTAAGGTGAAATGGGTTAGGACACGTTACTTGTGGTCCATAATGGATAATAAACCTGTGCAATGGTCTAAAGCAAATCAGGCTAAGTGATGTACCTTGGACTCTAGGAATAATGCTAGCCAGGAATCCGAAGCAAAAGCTTGATCTAGTCTCTCCCAAACTCAAGCAAGACCTAATTGATTATTGCACTAAGCATAACCTGATCCTTGAAAGCTCAGGTCAATAAAGCCCAAAACTTGGTGGAATGCTCTAAATTCTTGAAAATTCTAATCCACTTGAAATGGCCTACCTTTTTTCTTGTTTTCTACATGTAAAATATAATTGAACTCCCCTACAAGGAGCATGGGTAAATCCATTGATGGTATTGTGATGATTGCCACATGGACCTATGGCGTAGGTCATTTGTACCAGCATAGACCACCCCAAGGGTTCATGTTGGACATGTAATTGGTGTGATTAGCCCATAGAATACTACTTAGTTATTAGAGTGAGTGAAACTGATCCGCTCCACATCCTTATGTCCGACCACTATAATCCCTCTAACTAGGCCAAAAGTAGACGCCATGTATGCAACACCTCACCTCTAAATCCCGGATGATGGTGCCATACCCCATCCTTATCTAAAGATTAAAAAAATTTCTGGATGGTGACTAAGCTGCAATAACATTTAAACTTGCTCAAAATAATTTTCTTGATCAATTATCCTATCAATCACAAGCATTTCAACTAGACTTATCCTTTCTTGAAAACTAAACTCAAGATTTCAATTAAATCTTCACTATAAACCATTATCACAATTCAACTCATCAATTCACATAAACAAACTCAAAGTCTCAATAACAAAGCCATGCTTCACACACAAAATTAACCTCAGGATTTCTAATTTACAAAATCATACTTTATACATATATTTTATTCATTAAACCATCCTTTTTAATACATGCCTTTCTAGAATAAATTATAACATATACATATAACATTTCTTGATTTAACTAACTCAGCTGTACAATATTTCAAAATACATCTTTTTTTACAAACCATTATCACAAAAATACTTTCTCTACCAGAGGTACTGATACATCAGTCGATACAAACTTTTGAGTTATACTACTCCAAAACTATAAGTAGAAAGAGTGAGGGATGAGACTTGAAAAAGTCTCAGTGAGTGCATATCCAAATATCAACGTGTCAAAATAGGATAGCTATAATTCTTATAATATCATGCATAACTTACTGCTAATAAACTCCTAGATATAAATGTACCAATATAAATAAATCTTACAACATCTTTCTTTCAAAATAAATATATACCTTTGCCTACCACTGATATTATCACAATAACTTATCACCATAGAATTTTCTTACGAGCAACTGCACCATAACCATAACCACATCCACATATGAGTAGTCTCATGATACACTCTTATAGAAAAAATTACACCATAATCACATCTACATATGAGCAATCCCATGACACACTCTCGTAGAAAAAATCATACCATAACCACAAATGAACCAATCTCATGGGCAGCCTACTTTCTCACCAGAAGGACAACACACTCTTATAAGTATTATATTTATTAAGAACAATACACTCTCATAGGATTTCTTATGAGTAGCCTATCTTATCACTAAAAGAACAATACACTCTCATAAGTATACCATCCCTATGGACAGCTTATCTCAGCGATATCGGAATAACACACTCTCATAGGATTTACCATTCCTATAAGTAGCCTATCCAAAATATCTTCACCATTATGATAACACACTCTCACAGATTATACCATTTTCATGAGCAACCTATTTTTAATATCATTGGGATAGCACACTCTTCAGGTACACCATTTTCAGGAGTAGCCTACCCATGATCATACTATCAATAAGCTCCACGGCACATAAATAAAGTAAACCATATAAGAGATGAAACCACATGATAGATCATTGTATAACTCATTTAAAATTTCCAAAGCCATGCTATCCAAACTATATGCACAATTACTTGCGTATACAATACACAAACCTATTTAGAAACCATATCCATTTTCATGTTTATTTACAAATATGTAAGTTGCAAAATACTGAGGAACCATCTTTCTTTTCAAATAAATCTTTTTACATTATAAAATATTTTAACAACACCATGGTTAGATAGAAACCACTCACCTCCAACAGCCACTAGCTTATTGGCTTATTCAAAGTACTTTTTTCAACTCTTTTCCTTTCCTTAATGTTCAGAGATCTGCTGCACAGGTTTTCCTCCTTCTTAACTTCAATAACTCCTCCCTTTTCAACTCAATTTCTCACTCACTCTCCTCTTTACTAACTAAATTCTCATGGTTGCTAATTAAAAATAGAATCCTCTCAACTCTCTTTCCTTCTCTGACTTCTCTGAAGAACCTAAGAATTGAAGCAGCAGCAATGAAAACCGATGGCTTTGTTTTAAAAGAAAGAGTAAACTAAATGAATTTGCTAGGTGTCAAAATAATAAGAATCCACATAATTTCCAACTTGACAGGTGTTGCTTAGATGATTTTCCTACCATTTCTTTATATAACCCAGCTGCTAAGTCATCCCATTTAAAATGATTTAAAAATTCACAACTTAAAATACTATCGATTAATAACTGCTCTCAAAAATTTTCACAAATCGAGACGTCTTACTTTCAGGTCAAGACCTCTCGATACAACCGAGTCCTCTTGATTTTGAACCGAGATGTCTTGCTCTCAAAAAAATAGAAACTTGATTTCTATAGCCTGAGACTTGAGTCATCTCAAGTTCAGGTCGAGACTTCTCAAACTCCTGAGTTTCAAAAATTTTTATTTTGATATTCTCTTCATAGCTGCTTATTTACATTTCTTTTTTTAAAGCTAATATCCTCATTTATTTTATTCTTTATTAATTTTAAAATATAAATATAAAAAAGAAATACCCCTCTATTTGGAATCAATAAAAATATCAAAAAAATTAAAATTCTTAAGAATAAAATATCAAAATTTGGATTCTAGCTTAAATTTTTCAAAATTCGAAACTTTTAAAACTTTCTTTTTTCAGAATAAATAGATTAAAGGATCTTAAAATTTATTAAAAATTACTTTATGACTCATCAATACCCAAGGATCAATTACCATCAATTTTTATTTCAAGAAACTTTATATTTTATATAGCTCTCCATACATATGCTAGCTTTTAGATTTAGAAAATTTTCAGGACTCGCAATAGTAGATGGTCATAATTTATACTCAAATGGCTTAAAGATACCATAATTAAATTACTATGCCACACATATATAAACATAAATCTTTAAATTCACCATTTTGCTGGTCCAGGATGTTACATTCCTCTCTCCTTAAAATAAATTTTATTATCGAAATTTGCACTTTCTACTTTAAGTAACTTTCAGATTCTAATTATGACATTGCTAAATATTCATCACCAATCAACTAGAATTCCTCTTAGGAATAATTCCAACCCCATTCTTAAGGTCTTTCTCAATGATGAATCTTACCTTAAGTATGCAACATAACAATGAAAACTGAAATGTATAAGCTATTTTTAAGTTCCTCAAAACTAAAGTATACCCTATAGGGATAAAGCCACATAACAAATCATGCCATGCTAACACAAGTTTTCTTTCTGACTACTATCGACTGCATCCTGAAGCATATCTTCCAAGATAGTTGATAAGTAGAATTATGATGCAAAATAATGTATATAAGCCCCACTGTGCACATCGCAAATTCAAACTATGGAGATGCCATCTCATGCTAATGCAAATGCTCATGCAATATGAGGATAAGATACACCCGATAGATTGGTCACTCCTATGGATAACCTTTTTCGAATAAACAAATAAAGTAAGCTCAATTTCTCAAAAATTGAATAGTAAAGTCAACAAATTCAATTTCTGCCTTCACACCTGCACTGGTACATATATATACCGAGCTACTGAGTAATGCTATAGTGGCTGAGCTGGGTTTAATTAGCATTTTATGTCGCAGTTCATAAAGTACCATTAAACTCAGTTCAACTACTAGCAACCTACTCTAAAAATGATTCAATTTATATTTTCACTGATCAACTTAAGCTTTTTAGATAATTCCTGAATTATCTGAAAACAACACAAGATGCTATATATCACAATCCTTAATAACTGTTATCTAGTTTTCTATTTATCCATATTTATTAAATCATACCAACACATATTTTCCAAAGAATGCACATATTTCACTTATTTTAAAAACTATCAACACTATGAACATACTTACTAAATCATGCTTATTATCCAAAGACTCAATTAATCATGATATAGAACTACTAACAATTCATAGCACCACAAGAAATTGCATCTCAATTTTGATTCTTTGTTTTCCAACTTAAGCTTGTACTTAAATGAATTCAAACTAAAATATGACTTATATCTATTTCCTTTATCTTAAAATAAGTTACATCATCTGCTATCCTTTTTACTTCATCCTATTTCGATCACTAGTATCAGTCCTCACCTTACTTGCTTGCACATCATAAACACATTAGATTTTAATTTGATTTATTTATCAATTAGGTCACCTCCAAAATCACTCGACTCCACTTTATACTATTTACTAAGCACTCCAAGCACACTGATTATGATATACATAAGTCCATCCTTACTAATTATAATTCTTTCTTGATATTCATTAATCATAAACCATTTTTTAAATGTCTACTGAACATAAACCTCTATCTTACCTTCATAAATCATTAAACTTGACTCATTTCTATTGATCATAAAACCTCTTGCTTTAACTTAGGTCCATCCTTACTAGCCATAAACCTTTAAATCGATCTCCATTAATCACAAACCATGCTCTGATACCAAACATGTAACACCCCATCCCTAAATTTCGGATGACGGTGTCACATCCTACCCTTATCTAAAGGTTAAAAAAATTTATGGGCTGTGACTAAGCTGTAATAACATTTAAACCTGCTCAAAATAATTTTCTTGATCAATTATCCTGTCAATCACAAGCATTTCAACTAGACTTATCCTTTCTTGAAAAAACAAACTCAAGATTTTAATTAAATCTTCACTATAAACCATTATCATAATTCAACTCATCAATTCATATAAACAAACTAGTCTCAATAACAAAACCATGCTTCATACACAAAATTAATCTTAGAATTTCTAATTTACAAAACCATACTTTATACATACATTTTATTTGTTAAACCATCCTTTTTAAAGCATGCCTTTCTAGAACAAACTATAACATATACATATAACAATTTTTGATTTAACTAACTCAGCTGTACAATACTTTTCAAAATATATCTTTTTTTATAGACCATTATCACAAAAATACTACCTCTACTAGAGGTACTAAAATACCAGTCGATACAAACTTCGAAGTTATGCTACTCCAAAACTGCAAGTAGAAAGAGTAAGGGATGAGACTTGGGGAAGTCTCAGTGAGTGCGTATTCAAATATCAACGTGTCAAAATAGAATAGCTATAATTCTTATAATATCATACATAACTTGCTGCTGATAAACTCCCAAACATAAATATACCAACATAAATAAATCACACAATAATTTTCTTTCAAAATAAATAAATATCTTTGCTTACCACTGATAGTATCACAATAACTTATCACCATAGGATTTTCTTACGAGTAACTACACCACAATCATAACCACATCCATATATGAGCAGTCTCATGATACACTCTCATAGAAAAAATCATACTATAATCATATCCACATATGAGCAGTCCCATGACACACTCTCATAGGAAAAATCATACCATAACGACAAGTGAACCGATCCTATGGGCAGCCTGCCTTATCACCAAAAGAACAACACACTTCTATAAGATTCTGTATGACCAGTCTGCCTTCTCACCAGAAGGACAACATACTCTCATAAATATTGCATTTATTGAGAACAACACACTCTCATAGGATTTCTTATGAGCAGCCTGTCTTATCACTAAAAGGACAACACACTCTCATAAATTTACCATCCCTATAGGCAGCCTATCTCGGCGATATCGAAATAACACACTCTCATAGGGTTTATCATTTTTATGAGCAGCCTATCCAAAATATCAACACCATCAAGATAACATACTCTTACAGGTTATACCATTTTCATAAGCAATCTATTCTTAATATCATTAGGACAGCACACTCTCCAGGGACACCATTCCCAAGAGTAGCCTACCCATGATCACAATATCAATAAGTCCCACGGCACATAAACAAAGTAAACCATGTAAGAGATGAAACCACATAATAGATCATTGTACAACTTATTTAAAATTACCAAAGCCATGCTATCAAAACTATATATACAATTATTTGCGTATACAATACACAAACCTATTTAGAAATCATACCCATTTTCATGTTTGTTTACAAATATGTAAGCTGCAAAATACTGAGGAACTATCTTTCTTTTCAAATAATTTTTTTTACATAACAAAATATTTTGAAAACACCATGGTTAGATGGAAACCACTCGGCTCCGACAGCCACTAGCTTATTGGCTTATTCAAAGCACTTTTTCCAACTCTTTTCCTTTTCTTAATGTTTAGAGATCCGCTACACAGGTTTTCCTTCTTCTTAACTTCAATAACTCCTCCCTTTTCAGCTCAATTTTTCACTCACTTTCCTCTTTACCAACTAACTTTTTCTTGATTGTTAATTAAAAATAGAACCCTCTGAGCTCTCTTCCCTTCTCTGACTTCTCTAAAGAACCTAAGAATTGAAGTAGCAGCAAAGAAAATTGATGGCTTTATTTTAAAAGAAAGAGTAAACTAAATGAATTTGCTAGGTGTCAAAACAATAAGAATCCACGCAATTCCCAACTTGACAGGTATTGCTCAGATGAATTTTCAACCATTTGCTTTATATAACCCAGCTGCTAAGTCATCCCATTTAAAATGATTTAAAAATTTATAACTTAAAATATTGTCTATTAATAACTGCTCCCAGAAATTTTTGTAAACCAAGATATCTCGCTTTCAGATCGAGACCTCTCGATACAACTGAGTCCTCTCGATTTTGAACCGAGATGTCTCGCTCTTAGAAAAATAGAAACTCGATTTTTGTACCTTGAGTCATCTCGAGTTCAAGCCAAGACTTCTCAAATCCTTGAGTTTCAGAAACTTATATTTTGATACTCTCTTCATAGCTGCCTATTTACATTTCTTTTTTTTTTAAAGTTAATGTTCTCTTATTTGGAATCAATAAAAATATCATAAAAATTAAAATTCTTAAGAATAAAATATCAAAACTTAGGTTCTAGCTCAAATTTTTTAAAATTTAAAATTTTTAAAATTTTCTTTCTTCAGAATGAATAGATTAAAGGATCTCAAAATTTATTAAAAATTACTTTATGACTCACCAACACTCAAGAATTAATTATTACTAATTTTTATTTTAAAAAATTTATATTTTATATAGCTTCTCATACAAGTGCTAGCTTTCAGACTTAGAAAATTTTTAGAACTCGCAACAGCAGATAATCATAATTTATGCTCAAATGGCTTAAAGATACTATAATTAAATTACTATGCCATACATACATAAACATAAATCTTTAAATTTATTATTTTGCTGGTCCAGGATGTTACAATGTAGACATGCAAATGAGGAAGAAGCACATGTTGTATTTGGGGTAATAACTTCTTATTTCCATAAAGCAACAGATATCCAAGTTATGAGTCTATAACATATTTTCAGTGTAATTTGGAGTATTGGGCAGCTCTTCTATAGGTCTATAACAACATCTTCATGATTACATGACATTGGTTGATTGTGGGTGTGATGGTCTAGGCGAGTCTATTTGACCGGTCCATACCTCATCCAATTAGGCTGGTTGCACATGACAAGCAGTAGAGGACTCCATCTTGGAGTCTTCCTCCTTTTTAATTACTCCGAAAAGAATCGAAGACTTAGGAATTGCTGGAACCCTAGGCTCTTCGATATAAAGACAACCCCTCCCCTCTATGACCCTCCATCACTGAGCATAGCCCCTCTTTCTCCCTCTTCTCCTTTCAAGTTTGTCTCTTCCCATTCTTGTGCCCCCTAGAAATTGAGGTTGAAGAAGCATGCCAAAGCCAAGGTAAGGTCCTGACTTTTCATCTTTTTGTTTTTTCCTTCATTCTAAGCCTTGAAGCATGGCTACTAGCTAAGAAACCTTTTGGATTTCCATCATAAGCATCAGCCCCTTTGCCACCCCTATTTTCCTCTTCTCTTCTTTTTCCATCTATCTCCACCTTCGGCATCCCTCACTGAAGCCTCAACCTCTTCTCTGTATCAGCCCCTGGCTAGAGTGAAAGCCCCAGTTTTTGGCAAGTGGGTTGGGACTTGAAAATGACCAAACAAAGGGCTCCTTATTCAACCCAAGTTTTTGATTGATTTCTGCTGGCCAATTGCTACCATTGGCCCCTATCTGCTACCCGCCACCACTATGTACTACCATCTTGCTAGGCTACCAAGACCATGGCCACTGATCGGCTCTCTTCTTCCCCTATTTTGTAAAGAAGAAGAAGAAAGAAAAAAAGAGAGGAAAAGATAGATAAGCACTATCTCTCTTATTCTCTTTAGTATTTCTTTCTCTTCTCTTTTAGTCTCTATATGAATTTATAGAACCTAATGAAGAGTCTCGGCTTCTTTGTAGATCCTTAGAACATGGGGTCCTAAATCAATATTGCCCAGCTAGACAACTCAAGAAGGAGGGGGGGGGGGTGGACTTGGGTTTTAAAAATTTAAACGGATATATGCACTTTTAATAGAAATAATTAAGTGATCTAAGTGAGATGAGAGCTGAATTAGATGCAGATGAATAAAAAAGAACAACTCAAGAAGGAGGGGGGGGTTGGACTTGGGTTTTAAAAATTTAAACAGATATATGCACTTTTAATAGAAATAATTAAGTGATCCAAGTGAGATGAGAGCTGAATTAGATGCAGATGAATAAAAAAGAAGTACACTCATAAATACAGAAGATTTTATAGTAATTCGGTGCACTTGAAGTACCTATATCCACTCCCCAAGCCATCTCTTGAAAATTTTTACTATAATCTTTCTAAGATTATAGCCGAATAGTTTTGCTGGGCTTACTATCAAAAATCCAATTAATTTTACATGAGAGCACCAACCACAATCTTTACAAATCTCATCAAAAGGCTTCCAATCTAATTATAAGATTTGCATCAAATCTATCTCCAAGTTTCAGACCTTTCTGAAATTTGTTATAGCAATTTAAAGAAAGAAACTTTTACAATAAGGACTACTCCTTAAGATGAGCAAGTTTGTTATTGTTGAAGCTTGCTTGCAGTGGATTTGAATGCTTGCTATGAATGCTCTATCTTGGCTCTTCAATGCTCTCATAAATCTTAAAAGAATCTAAGTTGGAAGTAGGTGAATACTCTTGAAAGTAATAAATTTTGAAAATAGAGCTCTTTTCTCTTGAACAATATTTTTTTCTTTTGTCCCCTTGTGTCTTTTATATGTCTACTTGATTTTCTTCAAGTTTGAAGCATTTTGAAGCCAATTCTAGCCATTTTTGCCCATCAAAGTCAAAATATAGCCATTGAAAAAATTTTGGATAAAACTAGGCCTGCTGGAGTACTAGCTGTTATGCCCATTAGGAGCTTAGGAGTCAACTTGAAATGACATTGAGATGATTCATCATGATATGGTGTCGGCTCATAACCCCATAAGTCGGTTCATCAGCAAATCAGAAAAATTTAGCTTTTGTATAACCTGAGAGAACTGGCTCATAGAAAAGGAGTCACCTTATCTCATCTAAGAGTCAACTCAAAATTGCCAAGAGTCGACTGATCCACCTATTTTCAAAAATCAGCTTTTTATTCTTCTAAGAGAATCGGCTTAGGGCTTCTTCTAGTCGGCTCATCATTGTACTACATCTACGTGCCAAGTCCAAATTATGCCAGAGTCAACTCGGTTGTACTAGGAGTTGACTCAAACTCCTCAAATAGGCTTTTCTCATGTAATTGAACTCCAATCCTGATTTTTTTTGCTCAAATGCTCCTAAATAATTTTCAAGCCTTTGCAAGGGTACTTTCTTTCTACAAAAATATTCTTATTGAAAACTTAAAAGATATTAGTATAATTTTATGCTCTAATATTTGGTTATCATTAAAATCATTCTTGGGGTTAGTAATCTTTTTTTTTTTTGATGATGACAAAATATTGAGCATAGAGTAAAATGAATAATATAATTTTTTTTAAATTAAAATGATGTATAGGGTATCAAAATTTTCAAAAGCTTAACAAGATACTCAACCATATATAACAAAGTTTGGAAGATGATTAGGGGCTACGGTTCTATAACATGGTATCAATATGTTATAGAGATTTGAGTGAACTTTTAGAGATTTACATGAATTTGTAGAAATATATAAATATCTCTCAATTAATGAATTCTCCCCTATAATTTAGTTCTTCTTAAATTTTGTTTTTGTTAAAATTGAAAAAATTTTGTTATGCTCAAGATTGCTCAATATTCTCTTGTATCTTTTCTCCCCCTTTTTATCATCAGCAAAATAGAAAATTAATGCAATAAAGTAGAGTACAAGTCATTGCATAATGAAGTAGACATTCATTGGATAGAAAAGATCATTACATTGTATATTTATATGTATTGTGTTATTGAAAGGGGCCTTAAACAATACAATCAAGACAGTGCCAAAGTACAATACATAAGGAAAAGAAAGCTAAGAGAAACTAAAACAAAGTTCTAGTAAAGATAACTAAACTTAAGACTCAAACATCTAGTTCTCATTAGAAGGAAACTCAGTCACGGGTTCAGTAGAAGATGAGGAAGAGACTGATCTCTTGCTTCAAATCCTCGCAAAAGGCCTTGTGCCAAGAGAGGAGAAACTAGATCCAGGCCGAACAATAGAACTAAAAGGTGGCCTGATGGAGGTAGAAGTTTGTGGCAACTAAGGCTGGGGTTTGGGCTGACTAGGAGGGGGTCGGGGTCTAGGTGGGGAGATATGAGCAAGCAGTAACCCAATCTAAGACTCCATCTTACCTACGGCTGAATGGAGAATCTCGACACTGCCATGCTATGAGATGATAGCATCTTTAATCTTTATGCTTAGCCATGCGGCCTCCTAAGTCAAAGTAGTAAAATCAACTGAAAGATCTAACCTCTGACTTTGAGCTATCTCTAATGTCTTAAGCCTTTGTGCCAATTTATGAACATCCTGACAAATAACTCAATCACACTACAAGAAATCTGAATATCAGCAGTGGTATTAGTGATAGCAAAAAAGTCCATTGCTTATAAGAACTTTTTACCACTACAACATCGACTAAAAAATATGCCATCGGTAATAATATTAGCGATGACAAAATCAATATTAGTGATGGCAACAACCATCTCTAAAAGTATATTTTTTTTAGAATATATAAAAATAAAAAAAATATTTGCGATAAAGTGCCGACTATCGCTAATATCAAACTATTAGCGATGGCTTTTTTAACTTTTAGTGACGGTGAAAGCCATCGCTAAAGTTATTTAAAATTTTTAAATATTTTTATCCTATTTAAATATAAAATATATATTAGCGACGGTAACTTTGGATATTATCGACTAAGAACTCATTGTCACTAATAAGTTTTTTAAAATAAATAAATTTAAAAGAAAAGATTATTTTAAAATTTTATTAGTGATAGAACATTGCTAATATAATTAGTGATGGAATTAGCGATGGGAATATGCTGTAGCTAATAATCTATACCATGATTCAAACCTAGTTCGAACCTGATTCAAATTCGATTCGAAAATTCTACTAAACATAATTAAATTAGACTTTGAATCTAAATCCTACTTAGATTATAAAATTTAATTAACTTTAAATTAGATCAAAATTAATTAAATTAAATCTGATTTAAATAAATTAGGAGAAACTAGTTTTTAATTTGGGTTCAATTCGAATCTAATTTAAAATCCTATCAATCTTAATTTAATTAGACTATTAATTCAAATTCTACTTTAATAGTAAAACTCAATTATCTTTAAATTAAGTCAAGTCTAATTAAATTTAAATTAATTTAAATAATTAAAAAAATAATTTTTAATTTAGATTCGATTCAAATCCAATTCAAAATTCTATCAATCTTAATTTAGTTAGATTTTTAATTCAAGTTCTACTTGGATAGTAAAATCTAATTATCTTTAAATTAAATTAAGATTAATTAAATTTAAGCTAATTTAAATTAATTAAAACTTGATCCATGATTATATTCGAATTTAATTTGAATACTGTCAAATCTAATTCAATTAGGCTTCAAATCCAAATCCTATATGAATTATAAAATCTAATTAACCTTAAATTAAGTTAAGATTAATTAAATTTAAATTAATTTAAATTAATTAAAAAAATATTTTTTAGTTTAAATTTAATTCAAATTCAATTCAAATCTGATTAAAAAATCTGTCAATCCTAATTCAATTAAACTTTAAAATTTAAGTCCTACTTGCATAGTAAAAATTAATTACTTTTATATTAAGTCAAGCCTAATTAAATTTAATTTAATTTAAATCAATTAGAAAAAAATAGTTTTTAGTTTAGGTTCGATCCGAATCCAATTGAAAGTGGATTCGAATCCAATTCGAAATCCTATCTAACCTATTTTAATTAGACTTTAAATTCAAATTCTAAGTAGATTTTAAATTAAATTATTCTAAAATTAAATTAAATTTAATTAAACTTAATTTAATTTAAATTAATTAAAAAAAATAATTTTTAATTTAGATTTTATTTGAATTAAATTCTAATCTGATTCGAAATTCTTTCAAACCTAATTCAATTAGACTTTGAATCCAAGTCTTATTTAGAATACAAAACCCAATTAGCCTCAAATTAACTTAACCCTAATTAAATTAAATTTATTTTAAATCAATTAGAACTTGATACATAGATTAATTAAGTCCAAAAATTTGTAATTATCCAATATTGATTTTTAGCCATCCAAAAAATTAACTTAGGAGGAAAAAATAAAATATATATTTTTTTAAAAAATATGATTATTAGAGATGGCTTTAGCAATCGACTACTTGTCTTCATTAATAATTTTGAAAAAAAAATTAAAATTAAAACTAAAATTTTATATTATTAACGATAAAGTTGCCATCGATAATTCTTTTTTTTCGAGAGTATTACCGATGGTGTTATTGCCATCGATAATTGTTGAATTTTTTTTAAAAAAAATTTCTAAAATTTAATACTTTAAAAATTTAATATTATTAGTGATGGCATTTTGTTATTAGTAATGATGCATTCGTTACTAATAACATTGGCATAGAAACTTGGATTTTGGTGACCATATTACCGATGATATTTTTACCATTGGTAATAGTCCTTCATAAACTTAACCCACCCCGCTCATGAAAAAACAAATTTCACCTGAAATGTTTTCCTCGATGCCTACTCCGCTCCCCGCACGTCCTTACTGGCCTTCCCCGCTCTCTACACATCCTCCTTTCCAGTGACCCGACCCTACTGGCACCTTTCCAATGACCCGATGCCGATGGTGCTCCTTCACGGCCACCCTGACCTTGTCGCATCGACCCCACCTTCCTCGAGGCTGCCTCGACCCCACACCCCATCCTCTCCTCGCTTGTGGCCGCCCCAATCTTGTCGGCATCTCCTGCTCCATGGCTCCGAGCCAGCCACCCCATCCCCGCATCTCCTACGGCCATCCCGAACCCACCGGTGCCTCCTATGGTGCGGCCCCAAGCCAGCCTCCCCAGCCCTGCCTCTCCTATGGTTGCCCCCACCCCATCGATGCCTCCAACGCTCCGACCTCGAGCTCGGCACCATTGCCCTGCCTCTCCTACGACCGCCCCCACTTTATCGGTTCCTTCAATGCTGCATCCCCAAGCCCACCATCCTAGCCCTCTGATGAAAAATATGCAGGTTTCATGCTTGAATTTTAAAATATTTTTGAAATAAATTATAGTGGAAGATACAGATTAAACTATATAATCTATAAAAGTATGTAATCTAATTACTAAACCCTACATCTAGGACCTATAATATGTCATAATGCATATATAAATCTAAAAATAAATATTTTGGTATTGATCAGATCAATATCCTAGATCTAAAATAGTTCTAGATCTAGATCCTAAATCGCATCTAGATCAAGAAGAGATCAGATCTCTTACCTTTGCATGGGTCGAGAACTCTATGGTTAATTTTTATTATTGCCTTTGAAACCGCACATGCGTTCAGTCTCTATAGGTAATCCACATGAGGCTATAATATAAATCGAAGGTTCGTCGAACGAAAATTCGCTCGAAGTACTAGCTTCTTACGGATCCCTCCTAATAGTTAATCTAAAATTATTCTTCTGATCTCTTGGACACTCTAAGAGATGAAGAACACAAGGAGGAATAAGAAAGAAATCTAACTCTTAGATCTTCCAAAAAATTAGAAACAAAAACATAAGAAAAAACACCCTAAGGAAAGATAGATCTTCTCTTTTAGGACATCAATAATTGATATCTTGAAAACATCTCTATGTTAGGATAAGAGGAGGCCTTCTTCTCTAGATTTTTTTCATCTTTCCAAATCTAATATTCTCTGATTTTTCTCATACAAAAATTTCATCAAAATTAGAGAAGAAGGATTCTTAAAGAAATCCTAAGAGAAGATCTTTCTTCTCTTCTTCTCTCATCAGGACATGATCAGATCATATCCAAAAACAACATCATGCCCCAACAACTTGGAGCGCTCATCTCCACACCTAATTCCTCTCTTTCAAATTTTTTATCACATAAAAAATATATAAAAGAATAAGAAAAAATACTTAAAAAAAAAGAGTAGACAATATTCTCTTACCTTTGTTCCTTCAAGACATCAACATTTGATGTCCAAATGAAGACCCTTTCTTCAAGGAACTTGGCACCCATAACCCTCACGTTAATTCTTCTTTTTCTTCTGATTTTTACTATGGAATTCTTGGGATTTTTGATGCCATCTCCCATCTAATAGGAGGCACCACAAAAATAGGGGAAGACTAGGTCAAATGACCTAGTCAAACATGAAAGTTATGGGGGCATCCAACTCTTGGATGCCCCTCCTCCTATTTTTTCTGCGTGAGAACTTGGAAATCATGCACAAAAAAGAAATCAAGTGATGACAAAAACAAAGGTGGGCATGGAAATTATTTCCAAAAGAGGAGGGAGGAATTTTGGTTTGAAGGGACTCCATCAAATAGAATCCTAGGCAAAACTAATTGCCATCTTTGACCAAGTCAAAAAAATATTTCTTAACTCCAGATATTTGGGGCATGCATGAAGGCTCTTTTGGCATGAGAAAACTCATTCAAAGATCTTGAAAAAAAAATTAGCATGGGCTTTAAGGTGGCACAAGGAAGGAGTGAGAGTCCCAGTCCAATTGGGACTCTTATTTAACTAGGTCAAAACTATTTTGAACCTAATTCAAAACTTATTTAAACTAGATTAAATATAATCTAATTAAGGATGATCCTAGTCTAACTAGAAACTCAACTAAATCAAATTAAATCATATTTAATTCTGATTTAAATTCTAACTCAATTAGAAATTAGGTGCACTCAAATCCTAATCCAACTAGGAATTATTTTTTCTTGCAATTAGCTTATTCAATAAACTAATTAGACTTAATCTAATTATATTCAAATCAATTTTAATTGAATATAATTTAATTAGACTTGATCTTAGCTTGATTGCATAATCAAATTGAGCCAATTAGCAATCCAATTGCTAATCGATCCTCCTGCAATACTTGCATTAGGTCAAACATCAATCGTATTGATAGTTTATCCTAAGAATGATTCTCAATCATCGATTCGATTAACCATTTGATTAGATTACAATCTCTAATATATGTGACCCCATAGATTCGAACCTAAGCCAGTAGCATAGGAACTGATTTTTTTATCAATTGAAATGACCATCTAGTAATGATACCTGATGTTCGGATAGGTCGAATGTATGCAAAGCAATATTCTTAGAATCCTGGCTTATGGTTATCATATAATTCATCCCTATGATCAATAATACTCAAGATGACTTTGAGTAAGCTGTCAACACTCATACAAGCCATCTCTATTATGTCTTAAAATTTTGAAAATTTCGTGACTATTCACAAGGATTATCTAGTCCTAGATTTTGCTAAATTAAAATATAGCAAGATATTCTCTTCCTGAAGTTAATCAAAAGTGATCAATTTCATCTTGACTCACACACCGACTTCACAAGTACTTGATTATATCAAAAATTCTTTCAAATCTATATTAAAAATATAGGCAGTCTGATATCAAAGTATAGTGAGTTGCTTGCAAGTCACCGTGATGATCTCAGATCGGAGGGATATTTATATTCATTGACCTTAGCTAGCTACTCTTGATAGTAGAGTGCTACATTGATCACGTTCAGTGTAGATGTACTCCTACATCCCACCTGATTACCATACCAGTGTCTCCATACCACTTGATTACAAGGACAACCAACACATATGGCATACATCGATCTACACTCAATAAGTTATCATCCTCATTAATAACTTATCATTTAATCATGAATAGTTTAAGAACCATCTGATAAATTCTTCTTATCGATTGATATGTAGTTCTAAGAACTTCATCATAATTTAGGAGTTTATTTAATAAAGATAGAACTTCTATGATGAATCAGCCAAATAACTATTATTGTTTGATAATTCATACACTAATTCCAATCATCCACCACTTAGATGATTGACTTTAGGACATATTTTCCAACACCCTACCCCTCTCATAGCCGCCCCCACTCCATCGGCGCCTCTAATGCCGTTGCCTTGAGCTCACCACCCCAGCCTTGGCCCTTCCGCGATCGCCCCCACCCCACCGATGCCTTCTAGTCCGTGGCCCTGGAGCCTACCACCCCTATCCCGTCAGCCTCCTCGTGGCTCCATCCCAGTCGATCTGACCGCACGACCCTTGCCTCACCAATCCCAGCCAATGGGCTTGATATTGCAGTCCCTTAAAGCCCCTTCCCTCTTACTGTAAGTCCCTCCCTCCCCCTCCCCCTCCGACTGAAGTAGCAATAGTAAAGACGGTATTAGCATCGACTGATGTTGGCTAGTATTAGTGACGGCTAGTGTCATCACTAATTAATTAATTAATTAGATGTATGGGATTTGAATCTCAACATGCAGAATGTTCGAATCGAGAGAAGATGTCAGGCAATATTGTAAACATGAGGTCGAGGCATGCCCTGCATGCTTGGGCCTCGGGTCATAGCTAGCATTAAAGGTATTTTGCTTTCGTATGCCAGGCATCATTAATTATATATTAATTTAAATAAAATTTGCTTTGCATGGAATGATAGACCTATCAATTGATTGATCTATATATTCTAAGGTATCCATATATTTATTTATTTTGGTATGGATAAAATAATTATGTATATTGATCAATTGATTATCCACTATGGATGATTTGGAAAATGCAAGTAATTCTATAGATCATTATAGTAATCAAATAGGATATGGGATATAAGAAAATAGATGCATGCCATAATGGTTGCATGCTTTTCTATAAAGAAGACCAATAGTAGAGCTCATGTGGTGTATGCGATGCAAGCCGATTTAAGTCGAGGCAAGAGGATAGAAATCAGAAGAACATACCATACAAGGTTTTTTGATACTTTCCTCTTACTCCTAGACTTTAGATGCTCTACTTATCAAACAGTATTGCCGAGCAGATTAGGTGGCATAAAGAAGGACCGTGCAAGTATCCTGATATGATATGTCATCTATCGGATAGTGAGGCATGAAAGCAATTTGATGCTAGCCACCCTTTATTTGTTTAGAAATCATGCAATGTCTGGTTGGATCTATTTACTGATGGCTTTACACTGTTTAGTCATGCAGTAGCCCCTTATTCATGTTGACTAGTCTTTATTACTCCATACAATCTACCACCTAGGATGCGCATGAAAGAAGATAACATCTTTCTTACATTACTCATTTTTGGACCACGACATCCTGGTAGAAGCATTAATGTATATCTAAGACCTCTTGTTGATGAGCTAAAATTATTATGATCCGATGGCATTCATACTTTTGATGCATCAAAGAAGCAGAATTTTGTAATAAAGGCTGCATTGATATGGACCATTAGTGATTTCCTTGCTTATGGGTTACTATCAGGATTGAGCACTCATGGAAAGCTAGCATATCCTTATTGTATGGAGAATATAAAATTATTTCAGCTGCAGCATGGTCGTAAGTCCTGCTGGTTTGATTGTCATCGTCAATTCCTTCATAAGCATCATTCTTTTCAAAAGTAGCGGGACGGTTTCAGGAAGAGTAAGATAGAAAAGAACCATGCACCCAAGTGATTTGGTAGTATGGAAGTGTTTTAGAGGATATCCCAATTGGATAAGTTCCATTTGGCATTGAATTTGACAAGCAGAAGCCTCGAGAGTTTGGTAGAACTCATAACTGGGTGAAGCAAAGCATCTTCTAGGAATTTTCATACTGATCCACTAATTTGATCCATCATAATCTTGACGTCATGCATATTAAGAAGAATATATTTGATAATATTTTCTACACTGTTATGGATGTCAAGGGCAAGATGAAGGACAATCCTAAAGCTCGAGCAAATATGAAGAACATATGCAAGCATCCTCTATTAGAGCTGATTGAGGTATCATCTAAAATTTTTTTAAGCAGAAAGCATCTTATACCTTAACTAGGGAGTAGTTGAAGGACATTTGTGAAAAGTCTTAAATTTTCAAATGGTTATACAAGTAATTTAGCTTGGTGCATCAATATCAAAGATTGCAGATTCTATTGGCTAAAGAGCCATGACTACCATGTATTCATGCAATGATTACTCCCATTGGCTTGGCGTGATCTCCTTCCCAACTTCATATGGAGTTCTTTGACAGAGCTTAGCCTTTTCTTTATAGATATTTGTACTACCAAACTATCCACCGACCATATATCCAGTCTTAAGGCTAGCAGTGTAGAGATCATATGCAAGTTGGAGAAGATATTTTCTCCTAGCTTCTTTAACTCCATGGAGCATCTTGTGATTTATCTGGCATATGAAGCTAGGATGGGGGGTCCATTGTAGTATAGATGGATGTATCCATTTGAAAGATACATGCATAGTCTCAGAAAAAAAGTAAAAAATAAGGTCCGAGTCGAAGGTTCTATTATGAAGGTTTACATAATAGAAGAGATTTCAAATTTTAGCCGACACAACTTTAATCCTAGTGTGCAGACCAAGCTGACTCAAGTGGGTCAAAATGATGACGGTGATGCTGAAGAATCAGAATAGAAAATCTCAATATTTGCCTATCTAGCTTGAGAATTTGGGCTCAAGGTTCGCTGGATTTTTTCTGATACTGAACTTCGATAGGCAGAGACACATATTTTGCTAAACTACACGGAGATTGACCCATATGTCTTATAAGTGTCCATTACAATCCCATCTCTTTAATCACTTATTTTAGTATACTTATCTGATGCATATTTAGGCAATAAGATGAGATGCTGAAAGGAGAAAATTCAAGCATAACTAATGAAGAAATATTAATACAGCGATCAAAGAATTTTGTATGTTGGTTCCATCAATTGGTCATTCAAGGCAGCGAGTCCATACTAAAGAAGTCGAGACCATTAGGTTATGGGCTGAAAAAATACGTGGCATGCTATAGTGATTATAACATAAATGATTTCAAATTTCACACCCAGCAATATAAAAATTATAAAAGTATAATGAACAGTTGTGTGCGTATAAAAGACAACTGGTGGGAAGATAAGCTGGAGAGTGACTACTATGGAATCCTTGAAGAAGTGATTAAGATGAGCTACATTAAAGGTAATAGTGTCATTCTATTTAAATGCCAATAGTTTGATAACGACAATGGTATGAAGGTTGATCCATGGCATGGGCTTATTGAGATCAAACATGAATCAAAAGCTTATATCAATGATCCATTTGTGCTAGTTGCACAAGCCACTCAAGTATATTATACTTCTTTTCCATCGAGAGAAAGAGGAAAGAAAGATTGATGGGCTCTATGTAAAATTAAATCTCGAGCCATTCATTATGCGCTCGAAGAAGAAAAAGAGCCCTAATTATCAGAATGCTTTCAAGAGAATGAGACAGTAGGAGTTTATCAATTCTTCGATGATGTGGAATTGGATACTCTAGAAATACTCCTACATGAAGATAGCCAACATAAGGAGGTAGATCCAACTGAGATTGTTTTAAAAGACAATCCTTCCCAAGAAGAGGAAGAAGAAGAGAGAGAGAGAGCTGAAAGAAGAGGAAGAATCAGAAGAAGATTTCGAAGGATACCAACATCTGAAAAGATCGATGAGTAGTGCTAAGGATATAATTTTTGGATCATTTTAATTACTTATCTTACATCATTTTAAACCTTGAATTGCTATTCATAATTATATAATTAATTTAGTGAATATATTTATTTTTATTTTTAGAGAGTATATATCATGTCTTCTAGAGGTCGGAGCCATGCTAGTCGAGGATAGAACTCTTGAGGAAAGAGCGATCACATCGCCAGTTCTCATGGTTCTGCGCATCTCACACCAGACGGTAAGCTCTAATACTTTATATATTCTTATTTATGTTATTTTGTTATTTGTTAACTAGTATAACATTCTTTGTATTATATATTTTGTGCTCAAGTTCAGAGGATAGGAGGTCACCAATGACCCTATAATCCCATGCAGTAGTGGCCGCCGGCTCTCGAACACAGCACCATGGTCGAGGATCCACTCAGCTCACGGCACCTTTGATTAGGTTGGAGGATAGGTAGGTCATCCATATTTAGAGCTGCTCGTAAGTACTACATCCTTAATTAACATGTTTAGAATTTACTAATTTTAAAGTTAATATTTATTCTTCAAAATTAATTTTGTAGCACATTCAAAGAGCCTTCAACATCTCGTGTCGTTACCAGGATCATACACTGATTAATGCCAGGCTCGATGAATGATTTCTTCAGTTGGCCGTCGATAGCTCATGATGCAGCCTGGGAGATATTTTTGATAAGTCAAAATTAGTTTAATTTTTAAATTTTTGATATATTAATATTTTAAATACATATTGATGCATGCTTGCTTCTATTTTGCAGGAGTATTACCAATTTGAGACTTCCTAAAATGAGGAGGCTGGCCATCAAACCTTCGAGGAGGTGGCCATACGGAGGCTTCGAGATGAGCTCTACAGCCTCAGACAGTCCACCATCCAGTACTTTGATTCTCAATCACCATCAGACTGGAGGTCTTTCATAGATCACTAGATGTGGACGGACATATGATAGGCCCTCTATGACCAGTGGAGCAGCAAGAAGTACTTTGCTAGGCAGCAGAGGGTCTGGTAGAATCGAGCCATCCAGTAGGATCCGATCAGGCATATGCTCGGTTGGCACACATATTATGATCGATAGACTGGTAAGAAATCAATATTAAAACTCTTCATCAGAATGGTAAAAATTTTAATATGCATGTTTTAATTAATTTAATTTTATTATTTATTTATAAGATATGGCAGTTGGGTCATCCATCAGACCAGCTACAGTTGTGGTGAGCCGCACACTAGTCTAGGAGGACTGGTGACTATTTAGATTCTACGTCGCGGCATATCACATTAAGAACTTCAAACTTTATTTAATAATTAAGTTGTTATAGGATCTGATTTTTATATTAGAATTAATGTATTTCTAAACTATGCAGACGCATTATGCAGAGTATGTTGTTAAGAGGTATGGCGATGACCCATCTTCTCAGCCCTCCTGATCTTGAGGGATGGCTCATCGCCACCAGGGAGGTGAGTAGAAGCCGGGTCATATGATTTGGCTATAGTTTCTATCCTTCACCATCTCGATACCATCCTCATAGGCCTTGACGTCCAAGATCTGGAGCGATGTGCACATGGAGGAGGTTGTGCAAAGGCTTCTGAGCCAGCGACCTCAAGGTCTCCTGGATGCCATCCACGATATGATCATGGAGCTTCTCCAAGACCTGCTAGTGCATGACCAGTTAGGCTCATCATGCCAGCCATCACATCAGATAATTATATAATTAAATTTTTTTATTTATTTTAAATTTTTATATTTAAAAGTAATTTGTATATTTAGGTTTGAATCCGGTAAGAAGATCTAGGGGCTAAAAATTCAATCTACCCATCCAATTGATGGGTTGGGGGTGTCTATAGCTCCGTATCATCAAATCAAACGTGTAGGAATAATTTGTTTGAGAATAGAAGTAGTGTATCGAAAGATACACCTCTATATCGAAAGATATATTTTTGTATCAAAATTTACTAATATTATTTTATTTTTTTTATTACAGAATGTTGAAATATTTGGCTCTCACCCACCAATTATTGAAGAGGAGCAAGAGGAGTAGGTGAGCGACGATGAGCATCGAACCTATTTTTTTTATGTATTATATTTTTTTGATGTATTATATATTTTGATACTAATTATAAAAAATATATAATTTATATTTTTAATCAAATATAATTAGTTTTTTATTTCTAATTATTTGATTATTTTTGGATTTTAATTAATTATGAATCATAATTTATTATGGTTAATTAATTTATTATGATTAACTAAGATAGATTTTAAAATTATTATTATTAATTTTTTTAAAAAATATAATTTAACTATTAGCATCGGTACTAGCAATGAAAACTACGATTACTAATAACTATTAGTGATGGCTTTGGACATAAATTTTCATTACTAATAATTTTTTAAATAAATTTTTAATTTAATAAAAAATATAGAATATTAGCAATCACATTAGCGATGGTATATTTGGTCGCCAATATTTATTAGAGATAATATTAGCCATTATTGTTGCAGAATCTGGTTGACGTTGGATCGAGCTGGAGTTGAGAAAGAAGAGGTTGCTGTCGGTGACCTGCAAAATAAAGTTTCATCCGGAGTCGATGGTGATGGCTATGGTAGGATCCTTCGATGATCAAGTCAGCTCTTCTGGCCAGCAAGAATGGAGTGCTCAAAAAAGAATTCAGTAGAGTTATGAAAAAGAGAAGAGAGCTTAGAGAAAATATATCTGAAGGGTTTTTTTATAGATGGAGCCTGGAGCAGACTGATAGATGACAGTCATAACCATCCGATCGTGGGCCACTCGGAGCCACGTAAAATTTATTATGGAGAGAGGTGTCATTCGTAGCAGACTGATAATGACATTCGTAACCATCCGATAGTGGAATCGCTTGTAGCAGACTGATAAATGACAGTCGTAACCGTCTGGTAGTGGATCGTCAGAGCCACGTAGAGTTTGTTACGAAGAGAGGTGTTCATTATCGTGATGTGCCCGTTCATTGAGATTTAATAATCGAAGTCCGGAGGAAGCAGGCATTGGTTGGAGAAGAGCTTTGACATATATCAATTCTAGAGGAGTTCAGACTCCTAAAGAAAATACGGCTAGAGAAGATCATCCAGGAGGAATACTACTTAAAATCTGAAAGTAATCCGCTGGAGGAATCTGGATGGAGTTCGACTAATAGAGAAGTTCAAAAGAAGTTTGGCTCCTAGAGGAATCCAACTGAAGGAGAAGTCCGAAAGGAGTTCGGCTCTTGGAGAAATCCGACTGAAGAAGAAGTCCAGAAGGAGTTTGGCTCCTGAAAGAATTCAACTGAAGGAGAAGTCTGGAAGGAGTTTGATTGTTGAAGAAGTCGGAGAGGGATTTGGCCACTGGAGGAAGAATTCTCGATCGAAGCTCTTCCATGATTACCAGTTACATTAGGCTAAGCATCAGACTGGACTTCGACGGGAGTGAGGTTTATCCCCAACAGCCACCAATAGCCATCACTAATATTTCATAACATATTTTATTTTATTTTATTTAAAATTTTAAAATTATTAGCGCTAGCATTAGAGATGAAATTTTTTATGGCTATTAATTATTAGTGATGGCATTGGCCACTACATTATTGTTGCTAATATTTTTTTAAAAAATAATTAAAATATTAAAAAATTATTATAGATGAAATTTTTTTATCTCAAAAACTATCGCTAATAGCCTTATTAATGATAATAAATTTTATCATCGCTAATAATGAAAATTAGCGATAAAAATTTTTTAGATTGAAATTTATGATGGTATTATTGGGATATCAGCTACTCTGATATCACTTTGTTAAAGATTTAATACCAAAATATTATGATAGAAAAAAAAATAAAATAAGAATATAATCAAGTACATGGATTAGTTTAAAGGCTTGCCTCCAAGGGCATGCAAAGCTCCACTATGAAAGAAAAAAATAAGTACAAGGGAAAAATACCCACTCTCAACTCACTGTACATAAATCTCTCTCAACTAGAAGCTATCCTCATAAAAGCTCTCTTAGAATTCCAAGGAGATCCTCAAAAACTATAAGATGCTTTATCCTCACAGCCTTCATGCCGGATGCTATGCATCTGTTACATCTCTTTCACGTGTTGCACGTACTCGACACTCTACCAAGCTCTTCTCGGTAGTTGCCTGAGCCTCTCTCCATGCCTCTCACATCACACACACCATCTTCTACTCCACAGCACCTCAGTCTTTTAAATATGATGAGAATCCTCTTCTCAGCAATTCACGAGAGTTCTAACAGGGCTCTTTCTTCTAATATGAGTCGAATGTGATCTTGATGGAGTTTTAAAATATTTTTCAGTCTTTAAATCATGACCGTAGCCCTCCCTGGCCACTGGATCCTTTGGTTCACGTGTAACTCTCATAGAACCTTTGGATTAATCAAAATTGAAGTCCAAACAGAAAATCCTATCCTATTCTACTCATCTCCATTAAGTTGGCTCTATCAGGGATCGAGCTGGCTCGACTATATCTTACCCGAACTCTTGCTTTTTGTCTGTTTGAGAGGGCCAATTCGATTATGGTTCGAGCCGGCTCGATCTAAGTCCAAGCCTACTCGACCCCATATCCTAGCCAGCTTGACTACTTGATGATTTGATTCTTCTCTGCTGTGAGTCGAATTTGAGGCATCAAATCCTAATATTCTTCATCTGACTTTGAGAGCTTGTGATCCATCTCGCCCCCATGCCCTAGGGCATGTCTGCTGATCATGGATAGGCAAACATGGGAGTCGAGCTAGGCCACTCGATCCTACCTCCATCAATGGCTGTATCCACTCTGATCAAAGATCTGCTCGGAATAGCCTTCTGCAGCAATAGAAACTTTACTTTGCGATGTTGCATGTCATCCTCCCAAGTCTCTCATCCCGTGTTCGATCCACCTCCATCTGGAGCTCCACCTCGCACTGAACTTTCTTTGGCTCCTGAAGCTTCACCTCGCACTGGACTTCCTGCCAAATAGTAATATTCTTCCATCCTCTTCTTTTCCTTCAATATCATCCTATCACCATGCATGACATAAAGGATTCCATCACCAGCTACCAACCTATAGTACTTTGAATCCAGTCTATTCAGTGAGATAAGATTTCACCTAAAATTAGGTATGTATCGAACCTTCTCCAATCTCCTCACTACACTATCATGTGTCCTCCAGCTGACCATCATGATGCCTCTAATCGCACAGCTCGATCTATCTGATAGATAAACAGTGTCCTTATTACTCTCTAGAGAGTCAAACTGCTCCTCTCTATAACAAACATGATGTGTATGCAGAATCTAAAATTAACTATTGAAAAAAAGTAGATAGCTCATCAGATATCTCTAGGACATCATCCTCTAACTCGCTACTAGTCATCACTATAGTAGCCCTCGTTCGATCCCTAAGTTGTAGGCAATCTCTGACATGATGCCTCAACTTATCGCACTGATAGCATCTGATCTTGCTAGGATCTCTCATCTTGGATCTGGATTGTCCTCCTTGCGATCCTCTACCGCTCCTCTACTGCCTCTTGCTCTTCTAGAAATCATCAAAGCTGAGCTGCCGCCATCTGAGCTTGAAGCTAGGTTCTTTCTTCTAAGAGTCTCATTTTGGAGTATCATTGCAGTGACCTCGTCCATCTTGATGGTGCTCTTTTTCACTAAAAAAGTAGTCACCAAGGACTCAATGAAGGAGGAAGCGATGCTAGCAAGACCAATGCACTGATCTTCTTCTTAACTTTTTCACCAACACTGAGGAGGTTGATGAGGATCTTCTGAAAGTTAGATAGATGCTCCTACATGCTCTGACCATCATCCATCCATAGCTGGTAGAACTACCTCCAAAGAAATAGTATGTTGGTGAGCGACTTCATCATGTACAATTTTTTGAGCTTCGATCACAGCACCGTCGGAGAAGTCTTGTCAAGTACATGGATCATGATATCATCTACTAGGTACAAGTGGATCATACTCACTACCTGCATTTGGATCCGCTTTCAATCCTTCATCTCCATGATAGTTGGCATCTCGTCATTCAAGAGAGCGTCGATCAATCCATGTTGGATGAGGACATCCTTTACCTTGGCTTGCCATAAGAAAAAATTGCTCTTTCCATCAAACTTGTTGATCTCCATCTTGATTACACTTATCTTTTTCATATTCTTTAATCTCTATCCACCACTGCAATCTACGCTCTGGTACTGTCTGGCTCTGATAACAATCTATTGGGATATCAACTAGTCTGATACTACTTTGTTAAGGATCTAGTATCTAAATATTATAGTAAAAAGAAAGAAGAAAATAAAATAAGAACATAATCAAGTATGTGGATCAGTCCAAAGGCTTGCCTCCACGGGGCATGCAAAGCTTCACTATGAAAGAAAAAATAAGTACAAGAGGAGAACATCCACTCTTAACTCACCATATACAAATCTCTCTCAACTAGAAGCTACCCTTATAAAAATTCTCTCAAAATCCTAAGAAAATCCTCAGAAGCTATAAGATGCTCTATCCTCATAGCCTTCACGCTGGAGGCTATGCAACTATTACTTCTCTCTCTCGTGGACTGTATGTACTTGGCACTCTACTAAGCTTCTCTCGATGGTTGCTTGAGTCTCTCTACGTGCCTCTCATATCACACGTGCCACCTTCTACTCTATAGCATCTCAGTCCTTTAAATAGGATGAGAATCCTCTTCTCAGCTATTCATAGAAGTCCTAACAGGGCTCTTTCTTTTAATATGAGTTGAACATGATCTTGATGGAGTTTTGGAATATTTTTCAATCTTTAGATCATGATCACAATCCTTCGTGACCCATGAATCTTATGGTCCACGTACAACTCTTGTAGACCCTTTGGATTAATCACAATTCAAGTCTAAACAGAAGACCCTATCTTGTTCTATTCATCTCCATCAAGCTGGCTCTGTTAGGGGTCGAGCTGGCTCGACTGTGTCTTATCTGAACTCCTGCTTTTTATCTATCTGAGAGGGTTGGATCGATTATGGTTCGAGACAACTCAGTCTTAGCCTAAGCTGACTCGACCCCATATCCGAGCCAGCTCGACTGCTTGATGATTTGATTCTCCTCTATTGTAGATTGAATTCGAAGCATCAAATTCTAACAGATATTAGCGATGAAAACATTATTAGCGATGGTAGATGGACTATTAGCGACGGCATTTAGCCATTGCTAATAGTCAGATTTTTTGTAGTGTCATACTGAGTTCGAGCAGACTACTGCCATTGCTACTAGTCAGATTTTTTGTAGTGTCATACTGAGTTTGAGCAGACTACTTGAGCTTGTCATGGCTCTAAAGAATCTAAAGAATCTACAATATGAAGTTTGTGAATATTGCACCCAATCTCTCTACAATCTAGTCTACCACCACTTTAGTACTGAAGATTGATGCACGCAGGGGGTGTCGGGTGAGACTGGTGTTGAAGTGTGCTTTGCGGCTGCTATTAAAGCTGGTGTTGGTGTTGATGAAGAAGGATCTACTACAAATGATGATCCAGGTGCTACTGTTAGAGGTGGAGAAAGTGGTCCCTGAGGCTCAATATCATCCATAGGCTCTATCTCCTCATCATCCTCATCACCTCCTCTAATAAGCTCCTGGCTTGATCCTCTACGAACCCATCTACCTTGCTATTTACAGTACCCCATGCTATGGAGTGACCATATAGTGTAGTGGTTGGTGTGCAATAGCTCCTTGAAGTCTTCGTCCTCAAGGCTGATCCCATAATCCATAAAAATCAAAGCAAATACCATACCATATGAAGGACAGGCTCTCAATCTCCCTACTGCCTCTTGAATCTGTTGCACCATCATGAATGGTAGGTTCATAGGCTTCCCTTAGATCATGGAGTACATAGCAGTAATCTCCTTCTTCGCAACCCAATTGAAATAGCCTATTTTAGGGAAAAGGATGCAACTTACAATATGATGTAGTAAGTGCATCTCAATAGACAATTGGTTTGCTAGAAGAATGTTTATGTCTGTGACATCATCCCTCTCCAAAATACACTTCAACCCATCGACCTTGTTGTCTAACTTTGGGTTGTAGATTCGTCTTTGAGGCATGGCCAAAATGTGATCTAATCTCCTCTGGGTTAGGGCCATCATCACTCCCTTCATAGTGGATTGAAGGCAACTAGTTCCTATTATTATATTTTCAAAGAACTCCCTTACAAGGTGTGGATAAGTTGATACCTCCAAGGAACAAATTTTCTCCCATCCTTGTTGTTGAATCTAACTCTCAATCTGAAAGTGTTATGCCTCCAAAAATTGAAAGTCCACCTTTCTTCCCATGGTGACGACCCGAGTTTCCATTGAAGCATGAGGTGGAGGAGAGGAGGGTGGTGGTGCAGGGTGAGGTTCTTCAGCTTTCTCATGAGCTTTTGCTCTTCTCTTGATCGATTCAAGATCCTTGCACCTCTTCCCCACCATTGATCTCTCTTTGGGGGCCATGAGATGCTTGAATCTCCCACAAAATTTGAAGGGAATAGCAATGGGACTGGTTTAGAGGGAATTGGAAATGAGTTGGAGGGGTTTTAGGGGAGAAGGCTCACGAAAAATAGTAAAGAGTAAAGTGAATAGGGTTTATAGAAAGTTCATTAAAAGGCTAGGCCTCGATGATTGAGTTGACTTAAAAAAATTTGTGGGAGTCGAGTTAAGCTATGAGTCAACTCATAGTCTCTGCCGAGTCGACTCGAGCCTATCTCAGAACTAGAAATAAATTTGAATTAAATTCAAACTTAATTCTAACCTTTGTGAAATGACTTGAATCAATGAAATCATCAAGAATTCATAATAAAATGGTAGAGGAATCAAGAAAAATCAAGAAATTTTGGAATAAGATTTTCTATCTAGAAAGAGTCATATATTTTTAATTCTTCTCTAATCATATTGAATCTATCCTTACTTAAGGGTTTGGTGAAGACATCAGCAAGTTTATTATCAATACTAACAAATATCTTTCCTTTTAAAACTTATTAAAAACTTTATGAACTTGAACTTTAGTTATTTTGGAGAGGATTTGTTATTGGATTATTGTATAGCCTTTAAATAATATAAAAATCCTATAGCCATTCTCTCAAATCAATATTAGTACCATTTGTACTTAAGTATTTTGACATCATCAAAATCAATCTTTAGATCAACAATCTTTCTCTTTTGATAAGAACAAAACCTTGGAGTACCAAGCAATAAATCAATATAAAAGCTTGATACAAAGGATTGGAGTTGTGCCTTTTGTGAAAATTTGAATTCAAGACTTTCTAATTTTGGAAATTCAACATTGATTCTTAAAGATTCAAGATTTCATATGTATGAATCATCATAAAAATTTCAAAAAACTTTTCAACCATATCTTAGAAAATGCTAGTTAGTCATGCATCTTTGAAAAGTAGTTGGTGCATTACATAACCCAAAGGACATGCATCCATAAGCAAAGGTTCCATAAGGATAGGTAAAGATAGTCTTTTCTTGATCCTCAGGGGATATAGGAATCTAGTTGTATAGCGAGTACCCATTTAGGAAACAATAAAAGTCATGCCTTGCTAATCGTTCTAACATTTCATCTATGAAGGATAGAGAAAAATGGTCCTTTCGAATGGCTGAATTTAATTTTCTATAATCGATGCAAACCCTCCATCCAGTTTAAACTCTAGTTAGGATTAGTTTATTATGATCGTTCTGAACTATAGTAACTCCTAACTTCTTGGGTACCACTTATATTGGGCTTATTCATGAGCTATTTGATTGGATATATTATTCCATTGTCAAGAAGCTTTATTATTCCTTTTTCATAACTTCTTTCATGACTAGATTGAGTCTTCTTTAGGGATCTCTTTTTAGCTCAGCTTCCTCTAATAGGTAGATTCTATGTCA
Source organism: Cocos nucifera (assembly GCA_006176705.1). Lineage (NCBI taxonomy): Eukaryota > Viridiplantae > Streptophyta > Magnoliopsida > Arecales > Arecaceae > Cocos > Cocos nucifera. The sequence goes on from QRFJ01001497.1 coordinate 214,230, forward strand.
AACAATTGAGGGGCTAATCCTTTTCAAATCAGCCATGGTCCATCCTAATGCTTCTTTATTTTTTTTAAGGACATTCAATAATTCTCCTTCTTGTATAGAGTCTATGTCCACTAAAATAATTACTAGTAAGATTTCTACTAGGCCTAGATATGTGTATTTCAAGTGCTTGGAAAGTATTTTTAATTCTAACTTGAGTATTTCCTCCACTAATGGTCTAGACAATGGTTCAACTGGAGGCTTCTATCGAAGTTCTGTATTGATTGTAGCTATATCACTGACCTTCTTAAATTCTTTATAGTTTTGATTTGTCCGTATAGTTCCTTGTTGAATTTTTCATCACTAAGGTCAATGGGTTCATACACATTGCCTTGTATCTAGTTCCAGTCACTTACTTGGTTTGTTTCAAATATGTTAAAAATGTTCAGATCAATCGACATATTACTAAAAGAGAGTTTTATTAGGCCATTTTAATAGTTGATTTGAGTATTGGCTATGGCTAGAAATGGTCTACCTAGTATAACTGGGATGTGGCCATTTGGGTTTATTACAGGTTCAGTTTCTAAAATCACAAAGTCTACTAGGTAGATGTCACTGACCTTAATTAATATACCTCTACTATTCCCCTTGGTACTTTCAAAGATCGATAAGCTAATTAAAGTCATTCCTGTAGGCTTTAATTTTTATAACTCTAACTTTTCATAAATTGAATAAGGTAGTATATTGACACTTGCCCCTAAGTCTAATAAAGCCTTATTAATGAGGGTTTTTCCTACAATGCATGAAATAGTGGAAGATCCTAGATCTTTGTATTTCACGGGCACATGGTTTGATAGGTATGTACTCACACTGGCTGCCAGGAAGGCTTTCTTACGTACATTAGTGGTCTTTTTTCTGGTATAGAAGTCCTTAAGAATTTAATATATGTTGGACTTGTTGGATCATATCTGTTAAGGAAATATTTACTTTAACTTGCTTAAAGACCTTCAAGATTTTATCTAATTAGGTTGAGTTTTGGTTAGACTTAAGTCCATTGGAAAAGGGCACTACAACCTTGGATATTGGTCCAACTAATTTTGGTGAGTGCTCTGCTAATGAATTGATTTTATTTCTTTAGGTTCTTCAGACTATCTCTGTTCGGATATAGGTTCAGATAGTGGATCTTCTATTTTTTTCTAGTGCTTTAGGTGTACCCACATGGTTATCAATTTGTCTCCCAGATCTTTATGTTTGTATGGCATTTAATTGATTTATCTGGGCTCCTTGTTGTGGTTTTTGATTATTTTGGATCTTGAGATTAACCTCGAGTTGACTTGGCAATCTACACTTTTTTTTTTCACTAATAGTAGTAGCTAACTATCCTAATTGCATTTCTAAATGACTATTGCTTATGTGTTTGCCGCTATCATCTGGCCCATGGCTTGCATGAAATTATTAAGGATAGTTGAATTATCAAAAGTCGATTTTGCTAAAATTTCTAGGCTTTTTTCTAGAGAATCTAATTTTTTTCATTATTATTAAAGTCTGGTGGATTGTTTATTGCAGGATTAGGTCTTATATTTGACTGGTTGAAGCTAGGACTGCTTACATTGGACCTTATGACCATGAAAAATTGGGGTGGTTTCTCTATCCTGGGTTATATGTGGATGCATAGGGATTATTATTTGGTCTTTGGTATGCTGCATTCATCTATGCATAATCATTATCAATTTGATTTATGAGAGAAGGATATTCTTCTAGTACATGACTTGGATTATCGCATCCATCACATATGGGTGTAGGCACTTGATTTAGTTGGTACTATCCTTGAAGTTCTAGGGCCTCAACCCTACGAGTTAGGCTTGCCCATTTGGCCTTTGAAGCTAGGAAAGTTTGAATATGGTACATCCCTCCTTTTTATGGTGTGGGTTTGTCTAGTTCTCTAGTTGCCTTCCATTATAGACTCTTTTCTGCTAGGTCTTCTAAAAATTATCAGGTCTCATTAGCTTTCTTATATATGAATTAGCTCTGGCACATCAACTCTAGCATGGTACTAGAACTTGATTCTAAATCTTAATAAATAATTTGGCACAACCTCTAAATTTCTATTCCATGATGTGGGCATTGACTCAAGAGGTTCTTGAAATAGTCTAGATGGTGGTGAGGCTCTGTCTTGGGTTTTGTGCGCTCTCTAAAGCCTTTTGTCGAACATCCAATGGGCTTATTTTTTAGGGGTGGTTTGATGGAAAGGAAGCTAGGGAATGGTGAGGAGGTCGGCGAGTAGCCACTGGCGGGGTTGGAAAATGGAGGTAAGTCATGGGCAAAGGTGGTGCAGGGAGATTCCAGACAATCATTATGGACCTCGCACCATATTATGGAGGAGGAGGTGGAGAAGCTATGGCACTACTTCACTAATGTTTTGGAATTCCTGGAGGAGGAGATGGTGGTGTCCTGGAAGGAATGGGAAAATGTAGCCATTTTTGTCTGGAGTCTTGGCCGTCGGGTGCCCTTGGATTGGGTGTGAAGGAGATCAGGGAGAAATGTAAACTGGAGTACAATCAAGAATCCTTTGCCATGGTGGAAGACCACTATCTCCTTTGATTCTAGGAGGTGGTAGATTATGAAGCTGCTCTCAGAGGGGGGCCATGGTTTGTTGCTGGTCAGCTTTTGGCCATGGAGCGCTAGATGCCAGACTTTGTTCTGGGCCCAAGCACGATTCATCGGATGGTGGTCTGGCTAAGGCTCCCCAAACTATCGATTGAATATTGGAAGTAGGAGAAGATTTTGGGAGTTGCAGCGAAAGTCGGTGAGCCACTGGCCATGGATGACTTCACGGATCAGCTAAGGAAAATAGGATATGCATGGATTTGGGTGGCCATCGATGAAGGTGAACCTCTAAAGTGGGGCATTCTGATCCGACGGGTGAAGGCATGTTTTGGCAACCTTTCATCTTTGAGAACATTCCCTCTATATGCTATCTATGTGGCCTAACAGGACACTCTGAGGAGTCATGCCATTTCCCACAATCAGAGCCAAGCTCAGAAGGGAGTGATGGCTCCCCAAACCCAAAGCATAAGTTGGTGCCGGTGGATCCAGAGAAGAAACTGGAGATGGTGCTGATAATGGTGGAAAAAGGGGTAGAGCAAACTGAGGGAAATGTTGATGAGGTGACCTAGATGACTAGCTGTCGCCCTCGTCTGGGGCCATGGATAGTGATAGCTCGCATCTGCCAACCGAGAGATCCGAGGGCATCGAAGGTGAACAAGGAGATCGAGTCGCGGTCAGGGTTGACTAGCCCTAACTTGTCTTCCTCTCAGTCAAGATCTCCTGGGGGCTTTTCGGACTTCGTTGATTCACCACTGGATTCAAATGGGTGGCAGAAGTTGATGAAAGTTGCTCGACAGCATTCATCGAACAAAGGCTCCATAAGTGGGGAACTTGGATGGTTAACTCAGCTGACTCAGATTGAATTAGCATGCCATTTAAGGTCCTTATGGATGTCGGCCTAGTGGAGGAACTGGGCTTGGATGATGGCGGGGTCCACATGATGCTAGTATGGTAGAGGCAGGCTTTGTGAAGCTCAAACGGGCTCGAAGCCCAACAAAAAACTTGGGCTAGAGTGATGCTTGCCCATCAGCGACTAGGGCTGTAGGGATCCCAATGGGGGTTGTCTTGGCTATTCCGGTTGGAACGAAGATGAACATTCTGGAGGGTGCATCCAGCGTGGAACTTGGTCGGAGCGGCTTCCTTACTCACCTGCAGATTCGTGCAATCTAGCGGGTAAAAGCTATCTGGAGGAACGATGAGCAGTAGATCAGATTCCAGCGATGTTGACAAACTTTGGAGAGTGTAGCGAGATGGTCCAATGTCAAGCGGGAAGGTAGCATGGCGAATCTAAGTTCTACGGCATCTCCGACTATCCAGGGGTGGGGAAATCGCGGAATAAAGAGGAGGGGAGTGGGGTTGTTGGAGTAGTGTCGATGGAGCGGGGCTCGAAAAGTGGGCCAGGTCGGGAGAAGAATGATGGCCATGCTGCCGTGGTCAACAAACTGAAGGTGGCATTGATGAAGCAGGGTTTGGATCTGGGGGCTAAGTTGTCTTCAACTATTACTGAGATCAAGGAGGAGGGCACTATAGATAGTGGCGCTAGGCAATCTCATCAATAACTCCCTCCATGAAGATCCTAATGTGGAACACCCAGGCGGTGGGTAAGCCCTTGTTCGTATCTACCTTCAGAAGGATGGTGCAACAACATAATTTGGATATTTGCATTCTCTTGGAGACTCGACTTTCTGGGGATAGCTTGAGCAAGGTTAGACATAGACTCCCGGCACACTAGGGCTTTTATGCAATTGAGTCTCATGGGCTTTCAGGAGGAATCATTGTTATTTGGAGAGAGGGTGTCGCAAATATTGATGTGTTTCATAATTGCACTCAACATGTTATTCTTGTCATTACTGTTAGTAATGGTTTTACTTGGATTTCATCTAAGATTTATGCTAGTATGGAGTACAGGAAGAGACGGGTGGTGTAGAATAAGGTGGCCAATTTGATTGATTAGAACATTCCCTCTCTGGTGGTTGGGAACTTTAATTGTATTAATAATGCCCAATAGAAAAGATGAAGACCCTTTACTGACAATGTGGAGTCTCAAGAGTTTCGAGATTTCATCCAGAATATGGGACTAGTGGATTTGGGGTTTAGTGGACCTAGATTCACTTGGTGAAACAATGGATAGGAAACTACAAGAGTTTGGGAGCGTATCGACAGAGTCTTCTCTATGACCAGCTGGATTCAAATGTGCCCAAACTATCGGTGCACCACCTTCCCAGTATAGCCTCGGATCACAGCCCGTTGCTTATTGTCATGCAGATTGAGCCCTCCTACCAGAATCCATTCTAGTTTGAGAAGTTTTGGCTCTCTTACTCATGTTCATAGGATATTGTGAGGGAGGTTTAGAGATTACCGGTCCGAGGCAATGCGATGTATCGGGTCACTCGAAGGCTTGAGCTAACTAGGCACAGACTTCAGAGATAGAACTGCATGGAGGTTGGAGATATTTTTTGGAGGATAGAGGATACTGAGGCTGCTATTGCCAGGCTCCAGTGGAGAGAGGATTAGGAGGGAGGTCTTAATGAGGAAGATCTAGTTGAGCTCCGAAGCAAGTTGACTATGCACCAGTCTCTGCTTCACCGATAGGAGATCTTATAGAGGCAAAATTCTGGAGTATAGTGAATTAGAGAGGGGGACATGAATACTAGATTTTTCTACCAGTCGATAGTTATTCAGAGATAGTGGAATTGGATTTTGGTGCTATATGACGAGGCTAGGACTTGGATCGAGGGCGATGATCAGATCAGACAGCAACTTTTCCAATTCTTTCGGGGGTGATGGACAAACCATCTTGGTGGAGGTGAGCTCTCTATTATTCTTGATTCGACTGATAGGGTTTCGGCCCAAGAGAATGATGTTTTAACAGGTATGATCCTGGCGGAGGAGGTTGGGAAGATGGTGTGCACCATGGCTGAAGACAAAGTGCTGGTCCTGATGGTTTCCCATTGCTATTCTTTCATAGATATTGGACGATTGTGAGGGAGGAGGTGACAGCAGCCGTCTAGTTATTCTTCATAATAGGGATGATGCCAGATGCATGGAGGTGAACCTTCATCATTTTGATCCCTAAAAGATAGGATGCCTCAAAGCTAAGCCATTTTAGGCCCATAAACTTGTGCATAACTATGCACAAAATCTATGCAAAGCTCATGGTTGCGAGACTGAAGCCCATTCTCCCCTGGTTGATCAGTGCTAAACAAGAAGCTTTTGTGGGTGGCCATGGTATATTAGATAACGTGTTGATTGCATTGGAGTTCTGGCATGATCTCCATAGAGCATCGATCAGACGCTGCCTCATGGCCATTAAATTTGATATGAAGAAGGCATACGATTGAATAAGCTGGCACTTTCTCAATCATACCTTGAAGGATTTTAGTTTCCACCCGAGATGGATTAGATGGATCATGGGCTATGTGGTGTCTCCATCCTTTGCCATCCTGATAAATGGTACCTCGATCAAGTACTTTAAATCAACGATGGGCTTGCACCAAGATTGCCCTCTATCCCCTTATCTCTTTATCTTATGTGCTGATGCTCTATCTAGGTCCCTCTAGGTGGCTACTAGGGAGCAGACTTTAGAACCTTATGTACCGACCCTAGGAGCTAAGCCATTCTTGCATCTATTATTTGCTGATGATTGTTTACTGCTGGAGCGAGTGACCATTCGAAATGCTAACTCCTTCAAAGGGAATTTGCAGGGATATTCCATTGCTACAAAGCAAAAGGTGAATCTTCTTAAGTTTGCTGTGTACTTCAGTCCAAAAACCAAGATTCAGCTAAGGTAGGCCATCAGGGAGGTGAGTAGACTGGCGTGTGTCATTACTTGGGGGTGCCCATTACTAGCTGGAGGCCTAGGAGAACTGATTGTTCTAGAATGGAGGAGTCTATCCAGAGACGTTTGGATGGCTGGCAGTCCCGATGCCTATCCATAATGGGTAAGGTTACTTTGGTTAGATTAGTGTTGAGCTCCGTGCCTATTTATCTGATGTCCCATACCATTATTCCTGGAGCAGTGGTGGTGAAGATCGAGCAATTGTTCAGACAATTTCTTTAGGGTTCACACTAGGGTGGAGGTGTCCATCTATTGGCTTGGGATGTAATCTGTCAGCCAGTTAGTGAGGGAGGCTTGGGCATCCAGTCTCTTGCAATGAGATGAGAGGTCATGATTGCTCGGCATGCGGCCAAGCTTCTTCTTCAAGCGACATGCATATGGAGCGAGGTAATCAATGCTAAATATGGTGATCTAAGCACCCATGTTAGTCGGAGGGACTCTTTTATGTGGAAGGAAATATGCCATCACCCTAAATGATACGTGGCTGGATCAGATGGATAGTGGGAGATGAAGGAGAGATCGATCTTATTCATAACCCTTGGCTTGCGGATATGCCTTTGGATCATTGGCTGACTTACATCAGTGTGGAGACACCAACTGAGAGGTGGTGGCTGGCGTGTTAGATATATTTGTCTTAGAAGTCAGAATTGGCTGACACTTGTAATACACTTCTAGGGGCAAAATTATAATTTTAACTAATAATAAATAAAATGGATTATTTTCTATCACATATGTGTATTTAGTGTTTGTGATACATCCTTCGAGTTAATGGTAATGATAATTCATATTTTCAAGAGTTGAAAATTTAAGACATGAATAATCATTGTTAACTCATAAAATGCTTTCGACCATAGGATCATCACGAGGATGGTGATTGATCCGGAAGGTTGGTGTACAATCGCTTCTCTTTAGTAGATGAGTCTTGAGTCTACGGTGTGGAGACACCGGAGTGAAAGTACAGATACTCGTTAAAGAACGAGGACACTGAGCGTGACCACCTTGAGTAGTCATTAGGAAGTCTACCTTCTCGTCAATGACTGACTCGATGCTGTAGTGGTGTGTCTGATTCTTTGACCTGAGGTGCATCGGCAGTTCACCTTGAGGGTGTTATAGTTTGACTACACCATTACTCAGTCTCCTAGCCATATGGAACCCTGAGGTGTATGTTGGCTATAGCATGTTCATTGTAGGAACTGGATTGGCATCAAGATGGAATCTATCTACCTCGGTGGTAGAGGAGCAGCCTCTATGATGATCATGAGAATCAAGTCCAGAAGCCCATGGCCATGGTAGAGTGAAATAATAGAAAGAGTTTCTATTTAGATTTTCACATTGGACTTGAATCGAATGATTACATCATATGATAGAAACTAGGGTTTGACGAGTTTCACCTTAACCCTAATCTGATCGGGAGCTCAAGATAGAAGAACTTAATCACACAGGTAGCTGCACCAAGAGGTTCGCATTCAGCTCTGATGGGTTGCCACCATATACTGCTAGGTGTCACTGGTGGATTTTGGGAGCAATTAGAATGATTTAGATGATCGATCATTCTAGCTGTTCGAATCAGAAGAGTTCTGATCCATCGAAAGGAGTTTCGATGATGTCGATGATAGAGATCATGACATATCCCATTACCATACAGAACTGAACCTAACTGGGTCACACAAAACAAGGTTTGAATCTGGATGATCATCAATTGAACTAATCCAGTTCAATTGATCTGAATGAGATTCAATTAGGTTCAAAAAAATCGTGCTAGCACTCGATTGAACCTAACGTTCTTCTTTTGCTATCATAAATAAGTTATCCTGTCTGAGCCAAAGGAGTTTGTGCTCAATCAGAGGCCTTCATATGGTCTGACTGGAGGTTGTCCAAGTCAGAAAAGGTTGTCTTATTTTGTAAGACATTACCTGCCATTTTTGGTCACCTGCCATTTCTTGTTCTTTGACTTTGGTCAAAAGTCTACCTTTGACTGGTCAAATGTTGACCATTGACACTTTGACTTTTGTCCACATGTCACGCACCTATTGGAGAGCTGGTGGGGGCCTGTCCCCCTATCAGAACCTGGCAAGGAAGAGGGCGCATGCCACCCTTGGCGTGTGCCCAAGTTGGAGGCGCCTAGGAGTCCCTGTTGGACAAGGACTCCATCTCCTTTTTGGATTCCAATTAGAGTTCTCCTAAGAACCAACTTTGACTGGTCTTAGGCGCCCTCTAAGGAGGAATCCTAGGGGACTCTATTCCCACCAATCAGATTTAGATCTGATTTCACAAAGAGTTGTGATTGGTTGGGAAGAAGAGGAGTTGGATCACGCTTAGTCTATAAATAAGACCCTGCGCCCAACTCAAAAGAGAATCACAATTCTCCATGCCCCAAGGCTTCTTCTCCTCTCCTCCTCCATGCCAAACCACCTTCTCCCTCTCCTCTCCACGTCCAAAAGGAGTTTTGGATTTCTTGGTTGGTGCGATCCAGATCAAAGAAAGGCGACTGAAAGCTAGAAGGCTGCGCTGCTGCAAAGGACGACTGCTGATCTTCAAAAGAGTTTTGAAGATCCTCCAGATCAGATCCAGATCTAATTTTTGGAGACATGATAGAGAAGAAGAGGATCTTCAGATCCAGCCCGAGTGGATACCGATAGAGGCCAGGCACTTGCGTGGCTAGATCCAGAACCTTCCGCTGCATACAGGATCATCAACGGGTAATAGGATTACCCATATCAAGGTAAATTAAATTTGATTTAATTTATCTAATTTTATTTTATTTCTAAAATAATAATAATTAGATCTAAAATATCTTAAATCTGATTAGGATTAAAGAAAAAAAATTTTGAAATATATCTCTTGATCTGATCAGATCTGAACGAACCTGGTCCGAAAAATCAGGATTTTCCTTCAACTGGTATCAGAGCCAAGGTTCTAAAAGTATTTAGATCTAATTTTAAATTTATTTTAATTAAAAAATAAATGATTTTCAGATGTCACATGAGATGTGATCAGATCTGAAATCAGAAAAAATTAAAATTAAATGATTTGGATCTAAGATTAGAAAATATGCATGACTAGTTCTAAAATAGAATAGTTCTATAGAATAGTCTTGCATGTTTTTGCAATTTAATCTGATTAAATCATATTTTAGATCTATTTATTTACTATTTTTTGATATTATAATTATTATAATAACATCTAAAAAATAGCAAATAAAAATTATTTAATTTTAAATATCATATGAGATATGATTGATGCATGTCTAGACTAGTTGTAGAATAGTTCTACATAATTATCTAGATTAGAATTTATTTTGATTAGATCAATTTAAATCTAATTTTTTAGATTATTATGAGATAATTTAGATCTAAAAATATGCATGATTCGATACATGAGATGTATGCAAAATATGCCATGATTAGATCTAATTTGTATATGAGATATATGATATAGATCTAAAACTGTTTTGTAGTATTGCATGTTCCTGATTAAGGCATTCCTCTTGGCCGTCCGATCATAAGAACGAAGAAGGGTTTAAAGGCCCTCTCTTCCCATTCGATGGGGTGTTCTTATGATGTGTAGGGGTGCTGCATGTTCGTCCTTAATCAGAAATCCAAAACTTACTTTCTGCAAAACCCTAGATCCTGAAACCCTAGGATTTATTGTGCATATTTTGTTTATGAACCCTACTTAATTAAAAATTAAGATTATGGAATATTAATTAGGTCTAAAATTGAGAATTTTAGATCTAAGACATATTCATAATACTGGGTTCGGGCTTGGGTAGCTCAATTAGGTCTAAGCGGTTGATCAAACCGAATCAAGAGTTGGTTAGATGGGATCAACAATGCTTAAATTGACCAGCCTAATAGGATTAAGTCTGGGTCAAGATCGAGTCACGATCAAGCAAGACCTAATTAGGCTCAGAGGTTAGAGTCTGGATTGTAGGCTAACCCAATTGGTTCTGGCTCAACAATTTGGTGTCTAAGGTAAGTTTGGCACATACGACCGACTGATTTTTAATTGGAAGCTACTCGACCTGAATGCATTCTTGTACGAGTTAATGGCATATTCCTTCCACCGATCTCACTTACCTGGCCATATCTGTTGACACAGTTCTGATCTGAGGTGGTCAATAATCCGAGCTAACCCATGCCACTAGGTTAGTCATAATTGTTATGACTATGATAAGTCTGGTTTAATGAGACCTGAATCAATTCTCCCTAAGAAAAGATTAAGTCTGAGGTCTTCCACCATTGTAGATGTGCGGGCCCTTCCTGGGGTTGATTGTTCTCGGCTGGATACAGTGGCTCAGTTGCACCGGGAAGATGCAACCATGTCTATTAGGCATTGGATGCTATGGGCTGGAGGATGAGTTGGGCTCAATATTTTGGATACGGTGAGAGACTCAATTAGGAATCCAGTCTATGCAAATGGTGGGTCTGACTTAACTAAGGAGTGGATCAATATTTTGGATACGGTGAGATTCATGAATTAGAGACCAAGTTTGGGTGCACCATGATTAGAGAATCATTGAACAAGAGTTGTTCACTCATTGGCTAACCCATCACCAATAACTGTTAGGTGAGGTGATGAGTCAGTTGGTGAGACCGCACCACCCACTAGAAATCATTAATCATGGAGATTTTTGCATCTCTACAGAGGGAGTGTAGGGATCCGAGAAAATAGTGGGAGCTAATTTATTTAAAAATAAAATTCTAAATAAATTGGTCAAGTCATAATTACAGTATCTAACTAGAATCTTTGACTCTCTACAGGAAAATGTCTGCGTCCAACCCATTAGCACGTATCCTGGACACACATAGACTGACCGGAACCCAATTATAAAGATTGGCTCAGGAACTACAAAATAGTTTTGGGTTTCGAGAAGTTAACCCATGTATTGGATCAGGACCCTCCCACCTTACCAGCCCGTCCATCCATTGAACAGAGAGCGTCTCTGAAAAAATGGATAGACGAAGATAATAAGGCCAGATATTACATGTTGGGCTCGATGTCTGATGAGCTCCAGCGCCAACATGAAGATATCGGACTGCTCGCCAAATGTTGGCTCACCTACAGGAGATGTTTGGTGAACAGAGTCGCGCAGCCAAGTATCAAGTCACGAAATGACTTTTTAAGGCTAAGATGCATGATGGGCAGTCAGTCCAAGATCACTATCTGATGATGATCAAGGACATGGAAGAGCTTGAGAAGCTCGGTGTGAAGTTAGACTTGGATCTGCAGAATGATATTATTCTGCAATCCTTGACTGATGCATATGGGCAATTCATCATGAATTACCACATGCATAAACTTCAAAATTCCTTGGCCGAATTAATGAATATGCTGGTTACCGCTGAGCTTTCTATGAAAGGTTCTAAAGGCTCAGTTCTTGCTATGGAACGGACTTCTTCCAAAAGAAAGTCTTATGGAAAAGAAAAAGAAGTCTGCGAAAAAGCAAAAGGTGGAAGGAATCAAAGAAGAAGAAGGCAGAACCGAAGAAAAAGGATCGATGTCAAAGGAAAGTATTTTCCATTGCAACAGCGATCGACCATTGGAAGCGAAACTGCCCTACTTACCTGGCCACCCTGAAGAACAAGAAGGAAGGTCCTTCTGGAGGTATGCTCGTTATTGAGTCTAACCTTACAATTTCTTCTGCATCCAGTTGGGTGCTTGACTCTGGTTCTAGTGCTCATCTGTGCACTTCCATGCAGGGATCTTGAGGATAGCAGGAGGTTGAGGGATGGAGACATGATCCTACGCATCGGTAATGGAGCAAGAGTTGCTGCAGTAGCCATGGGAACATACCCTCTTCGATTACCATCTGGTTTAGACTTAGTTTTGAAAGACTGTTATTATGTGCCTGCAGCTAGCAGGAATTTGATTTCTGTTTCATGCTTAGCACAAGAAGGCTATGTGATTACCTTCTTTAAGGACCATTGTAACATTCTTTATGAAAGAAATAAAATTGCAAATGGTTTCCTTATTAATGGTCTTTATCAGCTACATATTGATGTACCTGTTCTAACTATCGAGCAAAACGTGAATGCCAAACGACCTAGGGATAGTCCAAACGATAGATATCTATGGCACCTGAGATTAGGTCATATAGCAGAAGATAGGATCAACAAATTGGAGAAAAATGGGCTATTGAGTCCATTGACTTCCGAGTCATATCCAACTTGTGAATCCTGTCTTCAAGGCAAAATGACTAAACTCCCTTTTGTTGGACATGGGGAGAGGGCCACAGATCTCCTTGCCCTAGTACATACTGATGTGTGCGGCCCATTTGATGTGCCGGCTAGAGGCAATTTTGTCTACTTCATTATCTTTACCGATGATCTGTCTAGGTATGGGTATGTGTATCTTATGAGACACAAGTCTGAAGCTTTTGAAAAGTTCAAAGAATTCAGACATGAAGTAGAAAAATAAACTAAAAAAACCCATTAAGGTTCTTCGATCAGATCGAGGAGGTGAATACCTTAGCCGAAAATTCCTAGACTATCTCAAGGAAAATGGCATAGTCTCTCAATGGACTCCACCAGGAACACCTCAACTCAATGGGGTTTCAGAATGGAGAAATCGGACTCTATTGGATATGGTTCCGATCCATGATGAGCTTCACAGACCTTCCTGATTTTCTTTGGGGACATTCATTGTTAACTTCAATTTATCTACTGAATAGGGTTCCCTCTAAAACCGTTCCTACCACACCGTATGAGATATGGCACGGTAAGAAACCAAGTCTGAGTCATCTCAGAATTTGGGGTTGTCCGGCTCATGTCAAAAGACAACAAGCGGACAAGTTAGAGTTTAGGTCCTTCAGAGCTCGATTCATAGGATATCCTAAAGAGTCATTAGGATACTATTTCTACATTCCAGAAGACCACAATGTGATTGTGAGTCGACATGCCATCTTTCTTGAAAAATAGTTTATTCAAGATAGTGGCATTGGAAAGCAGATTAAGCTTGATGAGAAAGTCTCATAAGTGCAACGAGCTAAGGACCAATTGGAACCAAATCAGGTTGAGCCAATAAAAACACTACCTCCTCCACCTCGTAGATCGAAAAGAGTTTTTCGTCCTCCTGAAAGATACTTAGGTATTATTTCAGAAGACGTAGAGAAAATGTTCCTCGTAGGTAATGGTGCTCATGGTGATGATCCCAAAACCTACAACGAGGCGATATCAGATATCGACTCCGAGAAATGGCTAGAGGCAATGCAGTCAGAAATTGACTCGATGCACTCAAACCAAGTCTGGACCTTGGTAGATCCACCAGAAGGTATAGTACCTATTGGGTGTAAATGGATCTTCAAGAGAAAGATTGGTGCAGATGGAAATGTGGAGACATTCAAGGCTAGACTAGTGGCAAAAGATTATAGTCAACATGAAGGCATTGACTATCAGGATACCTTTTTTTCAGTAGCTATGCTAAAATCCATCCACACATTGCTTGCTGTTGCAGCCTATTTCGATTATGAAATATGGCAAATGGATGTGAAAATGACATTCTTAAATGGATATCTTGAGGAAGATATCTATATGGAACAGCCGCTAGGTTTCACATCCAGTGATACTGATCATAAGGTTTGCAAGCTGCAAAGGTCCATATATGGACTTAAGCAAGCATCTCGGAGCTGGAACACTCATTTTAATGATGTGATCAAAAAGTTTGGTTTCATCAAAAATGAAGAAGAATCGTGTATCTTCAAAAAGGTCAGTGGGAGCGCTGTTGTCTTCCTCGTATTGTACGTGGATGACATCCTCCTTATTGGGAATGATATTCCCATGATGACAACAGTTAAATTATGGTTGTCCAAGGAATTCTCCATGAAAGACCTAGGTGAAGCATCCTTTATTCTAGGAATTAAGGTCTATAGGGATAGACCGAATAGGATGCTAGGACTTTCACAGAAGATGTACATAGAAGAAGTACTAAAGAGGTTTAGTATGGAAAACTCTAAGAGGGGATTAATACCCTTCAGACATGGTATTCATCTTTCCAAGAAGATGTGCCCCAGCACACCTGAGGAAATAGAACGCATGAGCAAGATCCCTTATGCTTCTGCAATAGGGAGCCTCATGTATGCCATGCTATGTACACGACCTGATATAGCCCATGCTGTGAGTGTCACAAGCAGATATCAGTCAAATTCAGGTGAAGAACACTGGACTTCTGTGAAATGTATCCTTAAGTACTTAAGAAGAACTAAGGATATGATGTTGGTCTTTGGTAATGGAGAACTCCAAGTCTAGGGATACACAGACTCGAATTTCATGTCCGACATAGATGATCGAAAGTCGACATCTGGAAGTCTGTTTATGTGCAATGGTGGTGCTGTCAGCTGAAAGAGTTTCAAGCAAACCGTGATAGCAGATTCCACCATGGAAGCAGAATATATCGCTGCATCAGAGGCTACGAAGGAAGCATTCTGGTATAAGAAGTTTACTATAAAAATAGGAGTAATGTCATCATATGCCATTCCTCTATACTGCGTCAATAATGGCGCCATAGCCCCTGCTAAGGAGCCGAAGTCTCACCAAAAATTCAAACACATTGAGCGGCGATACCATCTCATCCGTGATTACCTCGAGAAGGATTACATCGAGGTCAAGAGAGTCAACTTGCAGATAATATGGCAGACCCACTTACAAAGCCATTGGGCCAGCAGAAGATCGAAGCCCACCTTGAGAAGATGGGATTTAGACTTGTAGCCAATTGACTTTAGGACAAGTGGGAGATTGTTAGATATATGTGCCCTAGAAGCCAGAATTGGCTGACACTTGTAATACACTTCTAGAGGTAAAATTATAATTTTGACTAATAATAAATAAAATAAATTATTTTCTATCATATATACATATTTAGTGTCTGTGATACATCCTTTGAGTTAATGGTAATGATAATTCATATTTTCAAGAGTTGAAAATTTAAGACATGAATAATCATTATTAACTCATAAAATGCTTCCGACCATAGGATCATCACGAGGATGGTGATTGATCCTGAAAGGATTGGTGTACAATCGCTTCTCTTTAGTAGATGAGTCTTGAGTCTATGGTGTGGAGACACCGGAGCGAGAGTACAGGTACTCGTTAGAGAACGAGGGCACTGAGCGTGACCACCTCGAGTAGTCATTAGGAAGTCTACCTTCTCGTCGATGACTGACTCGATGCTGCAGTGGTGTGTCTGGTTCTTTGACCTGAGGTGCATCGGATAGTTCACCTTGAGGGTGTTATAGTTTGACTACACCATTACTCGGTCTCCTAGCCATACGAAATCCTGAGGTGTATGTTGGCTATAGCATGTTCATTGTAGGAACTGGATGGCATCAAGATGGAATCTATCTACCTCGGTGGTAGAGGAGCAGCCCTATGATGATCATGAGAATCAAGTCCAGAAGCCCATGGCCATGGTAGAGTGAAATAATAGAAAGAGTTTCTATTTAGGTTTTCACATTGGACTTGAATCGAATGATTACATCATATGACAGAAACTAGGGTTTGACGAGTTCACCTTAACCCTAATCTGATCGGGGCTCAAGATAGAAGAACTTAATCACACAGGTTAGCTGCACCAAGAGGTTCGCATTCAGCTCTGATGGGTTGCCACCATATACTGCTAGGTGTCACTGGTGGATTTTGGGAGCAATTAGAATGATTTAGATGATCGATCATTCTAGCTATTCGAATCAGAAGAGTTTTGATCCATCGAAAGGAGTTTCGATGATGTCGATGATAGAGATCATGACATATCCCATTATCATACAGAACTGAACCTACCTGGATCACACAAATAAGGTTTTGAATCTGATGATCATCAATTGAACTAATCCAGTTCAATTGATCTGAATGAGATTCAATTAGGTTCAAGAAAATTATGCTAGCACTCGATTGAACCTAACGTTCTTCTTTTGCTATCACAAATAAGTTGTCCTGTCTGAGCCAAAGAAGTTTGTGTCCAATCAGAGGCCTTCATATGGTCTGACTGGAGGTTGTCCAAGTCAGAAAAGGTTGTCTTATTTTGTAAGACATTACCTGCCATTTTTGGTCACCTGCCATTTCTTATTCTTTGACTTTGGTCAAAAGTCTATCTTTGACTGGTCAAATGTTGACCATTGACACTTTGACTTTTGTCCACATGTCATGAACCTATTGGAGAGCTGGTGGGGGTCTATCCTTCTGCCAGAACCAGGCAAGGAAGAGGGCGCACGCCAACCTTGGCGTGTGCCCAAGTTGGAGGCGCCTAGGTGTCCCTGTTGGATAGGAACTCCATCTTTTTTTGGATTCCAATTAGAGTTCTCCTAAGAATCAACTTTGACTGATCTTAGGCATCCTCTAAGGAGGAATCCAGGGGACTCTTTTCCATCAATCAGATTTAGATCTGATTTCACAAAGAGTTATGATTAGTTGGGAAGAAGAGGAGTTGGATCACGCTTAGTCTATAAATAAGACCCTGTGCCCAACTCAAAGAGCATCACAATTCTCCATGCCCCAAGGCCTTTTTTCCTCTCCTCCATGCCAAAGCATCTTCTCCCTCTCCTCTCCATGTCCAAAAGAGTTTTGGTTCTTGGTTGGTGCGATCCAGATCAAAGAAAGACGACTGAAAGCTAGAAGACTGCACTGCTGTAAAGGACGACTGCTGATCTTCGAAAAGAGTTTTGAAGATCCTCCAGATCAGATCCAGATCTGATTTTTAGAGATGTGATAGAGAAGAAGAGGATCTCCAAATCTAGCCTAAGTGGATACCGGTAGAGGCCAGGCACTTGCATGGCTAGATCCAGAACCTTTCACTGCATACAAGATCATCAACGGGTAATAGGATTACCCATATCAAGGTAAATTAAATTTAATTTAATTTATCTAGATTTTATTTTATTTCTAAAATAATAATAATCAGATCTAAAATATCTCAGATCTGATTAGGATCAAAGAAATTTTTTTTTTAAATATATCTCTTGATCTGATCAAATCTGAATGAACCTGATCCGAAAAATCAGGATTTTCCTTTATGGCGACTGGAGGTGGTTCCCTCATTTTTTGGTCCAGCACTGGCAGAAAGAGTTTTGACTACTGCTATTCCTAACTTTGGTGGTCCGGATGTCAGAGTTTGGAGCTCGGCCTATACTTTGAGAGCCATGATGAGAGATTTGTATAACATGTTTCGAGGAGTAGAGATGCATAGGAGGATGGATGCCACTTGGATTTGGAGACTGTGCATCCACCTGAGGGTTCAGCTCTTTCTTTGGAAGGTGACTTGGCATCGACTTTTGACCAAGATGATCCTACATGCTAGGGATACGGACATTCCCTTGTTCTATCTGAGTGGATGTGCTGAAGAGGAGTCATTGGACCATGTTTTATTTCTATGTCCCAAGGCTCGATAACTTTGGAGTTTGGTTGGGCTATACCACATGGTGAGTATCTCAATGGAGCTAACCTAGTGTTTCCTTAATGGCCTTCGATAGAGCTTGCAAAATGATTCCTTCAAGAGTTTTGGATTCGAGCAGCTTATATTGCCTACGATATTTGGCTTGCCAGAAATAAGGGTACCTTTGAGGTGGTCTGGCAGTCGGCAAGGTTCACCCTTAAGAGGGCTTTGGTGCAGGCTCATGAGATTATGACTGTGATGTCGTCTGACTTGACCTCGGTTACTTGGAACATCTGGGACTCCCCTGCTGCTTAGACAGCAACTCGTGTGGTTTTTATTACTTGGAAGCTCCTATCCCTGAGTTTTCTTAAGGTCAATTTTGATGGTAGTGTCAGAGGATTCAGAGGCGGTGCTGCTTTTGTCATCCGAGACCCTGATTCCAGAATGATCGCTGCTGATGGGTATCACCTCAAAGATAGTACTGTCCCTATAGCTGAGTTGAGAGCGACATGGGCTGGTATATCTTTTGCGAGGATGCAGCTATAGGCGGACAGATTGGTGATCAAGGGAGACTTGGCGATGGTGATTGACTGGCTATGGAAGGAGCAAGGGACTTGGGTGACTCACCCTTTACTTAGGGATGCCTATCATCTATTGTGGGGATGCTCCTCGGTCAATATCAGACATGTTTACTGGGAGGCTAACGGTGCAGCTGACTGGATGGCCTTCTTTATGGTGGAGCACATTAGTAATGTTGTTTGGATGGAGTTTACCGAGGTGCCCTAGGTATTTCGGGATATGCTTCTTTTTGATCTTGTTGGCTATATTCATACTCATAATGTATGAGTGCTTCGTTGCACCAAAAAAAAAATCTAGATATTTCTAGAATGACTCACATAGAACTGGTTAATTTCATTCCTTAATTTTGCCATTTTATAATAAGGAAAGAATTTTCATAAGAACATCTTTACAAAGCCTTCCTAAGTCAAAATTGATTGGTTAGGCAAGCCATATAGCCATTACTTAGCATTATCCTTGATGATGAAATTAATCAGTCTTAGTTTAATGGCATCCTTTGAGAGCTAGTGCATTCTCAAGGTGTCACAAACTTTCTCAAATTCTTTAATAAAAATATATGTATTTTCAATTCTAGTGAATTTAAGGAGCATATTAATGATTTAAGGTTTTAGCTCGAAGGTGATAGTACTAGTCTGGGATAGTTGAATATAGGATGGTTGGGCTGAGCCCACTAGGTAGTAAAGATCCATTAGAACCTGAGGTTCATGATTGATTTCATCCCTAGCAGATTCATTGGCTACTTGATCAAGGGTAGGGTTTTATTCAATTCTCACTAATCATCTAGATTTTTTTCCAAGAAGGAAGTGGGTAGTTTGCTATGTTCTCTATGTTTTTGACATAATAATTTTTTTTATATATGAGAAGAAGAGAAAGGATAAAGAGGAAGACTCCAAAGATGAGAGTTCTAAGGGATTCTAAATATAGAGATGATAGAGAAGAGTGTTTTAATTAGGGTTGAATTATAATGGCAAACAAGTTAGCTTAAAGAAAACTCTCTATCCTAGGGTTAACCTAAATTTAGATAGCTTCTAACTATTCTAAGACTGCTTTCGAGCACTCCAAGCTCAAGATTGGCTAACTGACTCAGCCAAGTAAGTATAATATGTGGAAGGTTTCTTGCTTGTTGCTATTCTTAGACACCAATTGAGTTGGCCATGTCAGATAACAAAATTAATTAAAAACTATCTTCTTAAACCACTTGCCTTAGACATCAAACAATTAACCAATCCAAATCTAAACTAACTCTAGGATTTTCTTGTCCTATTAAGCTCGAGTATCCTAAGACCAAGATCTAATTGATTTTAGCTTAAGATCTAGATCATACAATATGAAAGATGATGGTTTGTAGGCTAGAAAAGGATGATCAAATCTCCATCTTATTTTAGTTAATATATTGTGCCCTTAAAGTACTTTATGGATATGCAATGCAAATAAAGTAAGATGTCCAATCAAAAGTAAAAAATTTTTACTTTTTAATTTTGTGGTTAGATCTTTAATCCTCTAAATAGCTTATGCAATGTCAGTATAAATTTTATTATATTTTATTATTATTATTATTTAATTATTTAATTATTTATTTTTTAAAATTATTTTATTATATTATTTTATTATTTTTAAAATTTTATTTTTATAAAAAAGTATAGATTAGATTTAAATTCTAAAAAAGAATCAACTAGATATAAAAGGCAGAAATTAAAAGAGTGCAAAGGAAGAAATTAATCAACTAAGAAAATAATAATAATAATTAATTTATTTTAAAAAATTGAAGCAACCATGCTACAATCTTCGATAATAGTGCTAAAAATTTGATGCATATCATTACAACATAAATATAAATTTAAATCGATCTTATTATTGGTTAGAATAGTGATGAGTCGGATGTCAATTTTTTCAAAGATCATAGATTAAATTATGTTTAATTTAATTAAAAATAAAATTTTAAATTAATTTTTAATATAAAAATTTAAATAAATAAATTAAAGAGGATTAATTAAGATTTAGCAAATTAAGATAAAAGAAAATAAATGATAATTAACATGGATTTGAGAATGATTTAAAAGTATTCTAGGATTTCGAATCCCTCTTTAGCAGGGTTATGGTCATTCTTTTTAATGTAAGAATTTAAATTTTAAGAATTTAGTTATGATTATAACTTATTTCTTTAGAGTATGAACCATATTTTTTTATCATGATCCATCCCTATAGAATCATAAATTATTCAATACGTTAATTTTTAAAAATTTATAATATGACTTTCAATAATTCTCTCTAACATAAACTATTAAACCGAATATGGATTATATTTTTTTATCACAATCCATCTTAATAATATAGCCTATTTAGATATTAATCAATAGCAAGCATATTAACATAAGATCTCATATATAGAGAATAAAATTTAAAACTGAGCAGGAGAATATATTTTTCATTGCATAAAAAAATTATAAAGAAATTTAAAAAATATATAACTCATGCTTGAAGATTTCATCTATTTTTTTAGAATTTAGATCTTAATTTAGCCGCGTATGGTTGTCGATTTGCTCACTCACAATATCTTCAAACTCCTTGGTAAAGGATGAAAGAAGAAGAAAGGAGAAAGAAAGATGAAAGAGGAAGAAATAATAAGGGAGAGAGAAGAGAGGGATCTATTTTTAGGGCTTAGAAGACCTTTGGGCAAAGAGGACCTTTTTTTTTAGGGCTTTGGGGTGTAAGAGGGCTTTTATGGAGTAAAAAATAGAATTTTTGAGTTCTTTTCGAAGTCCAATTGGAGTTTGGATCAAATTCCATCTTCCTACCAAATTTCTGGCAATCAAATCACCATCAAATGCTTTAAAAACCATCAAAATCCATCGCTTAATATCTAGATCCTCACTCGGATTAGTTCTAGACCGTTAGATCTTCTCTTCAGGCCATTTTCGGCCATTGGATGGTGCCTGGGAGCTGAAGGAGTCCTGGATCAAATTGGTTATGTTTTCGACCATCAGATCTTGGCCGGCATTAATTTCAACTATCCGTTAGCGTCTGATGAAGCTAGGAGAACTTGGATCAAAACTAGCATTGTTATCAACCATTGGATTGCATGTTTGGAGTGACGTCGACCATCCGATGGTGCAAACGAATCCCCGCCTTGCCTGTAGACGATGGTAGATCGGCCACTATAGCTGTAGATCGATTGTGAGTCACATGAAAAGTGAAGTTCGTGTGACATCAGCCAAAAGCTGGGTCGGATTGAATTTAGGTGGAGCGGGCTGAGCTGCAGGCACTGGGTGCAAGCATTGGATCGGGTTTGGTGTGCTGGGCTGTGGTTAGTTTGAGTCGACTGGTTTTGAGCTGCTTCATACTAAAGTAGCTGCTGCTTTTTTTCTTCTAGCCTTTATTTAAGCTCCAATTTAACTCTAATTTGTATCAAATTTTCTTCGTTTTAGTCCATAAATCAAGCTCTTTTCATTAGTGAGCTTCTTTCCTACAAAACATAAATAAAAGTATCAATTTTTTAAAATAAATATTGATTAATATATATTTTAATACTTTTTATTAATATATTTATGCTTTTCATCACTAAGCTGAAGGTGATAGGTACGGGCCTAGAACCATCCATTCAAGACCAAGAAGATTGTTCACCTTAAAGATTCAAGTAAAGCACGACATGATAGATGCCCTTATTGATACTAGAAGTCAAAAGAATCTTATTTCCACGAGCTTTGTGCAAAATCTTGGGTTGGAGACAACACCACACCATCATCCTTATCCTCTTGGATGAATCAACAAGGATGTAAAGCTCAAAATTGATCAACAATATAAGTTGCATTTTGCGATTGCTAGTCAATTTATTGATGAGGTCCTTTATGAAGTTGTGCCATTAAATGTATGTCAACTTATTCTTGAAAGTCCATACTTATAGGAGCAAGATGCTATTTACCATCATCACTCACATCGGTACCAACTCACCAAAGATGGGAAGAAGTACCTCATCACAAGCAATGAAGCACAAGAACAAGTTGATATGGTATCAATTGCACAAGTAAAGAGGATGGACAATTCGAGGCAACCCTTCTTCCTCATGCTCATCCGATCGATTGAAAAAAATTGCATATGGACCCTTGCTGTGGTCGAGCAAGGTATGGACAATGACTTACTAGCCCTCTTCAATAAATATCAGCCTCTATTTGAGGAGAATTAGGGACTTCTATCCCGATGGATGGTTGAGCATGAGATTCACCTAGTATTCGATGCATCGCTCCCTAATCTAAGCATGTATCGAAATTTGGTGGTGGAAAATGAAGAAATCCAATGCCAAGTAGTCGATTTAATCGAGAATGGTGTCATACAACCAAGTTCTTCTCCATGCAGATCCTCAGTGGTCTTGATTCTAAAGAAAGATGGTACTTGGTGCATGTGCATGGACTACCAAGTACTCAATAAAATCATTATCAAGAATCAGTATCCTCTACCAAGATTTGATGAATTATTAGACCAATTGAAGCATGCTACTATCTTTACAAAGCTTGACTTGAAGTCCAGCTACCATCAAGTTTGAATCAAGGAAGAGGACACATGGAAGACGATGTTTAAGACTTAGCAAGGCCTATTCAAATAGCTGGTAATGCCATTTGGTTTGTGTAATCATGTGGTTGATGAACAATATCCTATGGCCCTATATTGACGACTTTATGATTGTCTATCTCGATGACATCCTCATATATAGCTAGTCATAGAAGGAACATCTAGAGCACATTAAAAGGATGTTCGAGCTTCTTCTAGAGCACCAATTCTACTTCAATCATAGGAAATGTAATTTTGATAGAAATTCTCTTATTTATCTTAGTTTTGTTGTAGGCAATGGTAACTTCAAATAGATCCAAAGAAAACTAAAACAATCCGAAAGTGGCCTAGATCGAGAACGATGATGGAGGTATGGAGTTTTATGGGCGCATGTCAATATGTCCAAAAATTCATTCAAAATTTCTTTATTCTAGCTGCACCCCTACACGCAATTATAAAAGTCAATCAAAGATTCGAGTGGATGCCGAAACATGAAGAGACTTTCCTCCTCTTGAAGAGAAAGATAAGCATGGCTCCAATCCTAGTCCTACCAAACCTTCAACATCCGTTTGAGCTCGAAGCTGACACATTAGGATATGCCATGGAAGCGATTCTTCTACAAGATAGGAGGCCCGTGGCATATCATTTGGAAATGTTCTAAGGTGCTTAGAAGAATTATCCAATATATGATAAAGAACTATTGACTCTATACCAAGCAGTCAAACATTGGCAAGCTTACATTCTTGGAAAGGAGACGATCGTGCATATTGCCTACAGGCCACTTCAATATCTTCAAATGCTCAAGGTTGCAGCAAGCACGGCATATGAAGTAGATGAACTACCTCTAATAATTCAATCTTGTGATCAAATACAAGAGGGGTGTTTTCAACAAGCTTGTCAACATGCTAGCTTGACCATCGATCACGTCTCTATGTTTGTCAACCTTTATGGAGGTTATAGCATCCAAACAAGAAGAATTGATGGCCCTCTATGCTACTAATCCAGACCTCAAAATCCTCTTAGAAGAAGTCAAGAAGGGTATTCCCAGTGTATTTGTGCAAAAATAGGATCTGCTCTATAAAGGCAAACAACTATGTATATTGAAAGATAATCAGGTGCATTGGATGCGAGAAGCTCACACCTCGAAGGTTATCAGATACTTTAAGATCACCAAAACTCTCCAAAATTTATAGAGGTATGTCTATTGGCCCAAGATGCAATAGGATGTGATGAAGTTCGTGAGAGAATGTATATTATATAGCACCTCTAAGTGCTTCGATCAAAAAGTGGGATTATACTTTCTTTGCCCATACTAACCCATCTGTGGGAGAGCATTTTTATGAATTTCTTAGGAAGATTGCTGAGAACTTAGAGAGATTATGATTATCTCTTCATGATCATGGATCGATTCTCAAAAATGATGGAACTCATACTATGCAAGAAGACCATCATCGAAGAAGAAGTGGCATGATTCTTCTTCCGACATGTATGGGCAGATTTTGGCCTCCCTAGCTTCATTATCTCCGATCGAGATACCCAATTTTTAAGTAGCTTTTGGAAAGCTTTGTGGTCAATGATGGATACAAGGTTACAAAGAAGCATGGTGTTTCATCCTCAAATCGATGGGCAAATAGAGGTTGTCCACTAAACAATGGTACATCTTCTGAGAGGCTATAATTCAAAACTTCCAAAAACATGGGATGAGAGTCTTTCCTATATTCAATTTGCTTTCAATCATGCCATTCATAACTCCACCAACAAATCACCTTTTGAGGTATGTTTGGATTATTTACTGCAAAGTTCTTTTGATATGCAACTCACAATAGGCTCTTCTACAAGTCCCAATGATGAATCTAAAGCAAATTGAACCAAAAAGTTTCTTAAAGGCATTCAAAAAGTTTACGTTGAGGTGGAGCAATAACTGCAAAAGATCTAATAAAAGTACAAGTGAAGGCATGACAAACATCGAGTACAAGCTAACTACCAAGTTGGTGATCTAGTATAGCTACATTTGGATAAGAAAAGACTCAAGAGAGAAGGCAAGAAGCTTAAGCCAATCTACTATGGATCCTTTAAAATTCTCAGGCGGATTGGAAGCATCATACCAACTCGAGCTTCCACCTTACATGGAGATATACTCCATCATCAACATGGAGTACTTGAAGCTGTTTGAACCTTTCATGCTTGATGATGAACCTGATGAGTCGATACCTTCCATTAACGATCTTGCCTTGGAGAAGAAGATATTCTTAAGAAAGATGCAATCCGTGAAAAGAAGACCACTACTACATGGTTGGAGAGAGGACTTCTTACCACATTGGGCGCAAAGGATAAAAGTCAAGTGCATCAAAGTGGTTCACTAAGGAAGTCAGTGAGGCTGGGTTTCCTCATTTATAATTCTAAGTTTTAAGAGGATTTGAAACCCCTAATTGAGGGAGCCTTGATCCGAAAGGATCTCAAGTCAATATATCGTATCTTTTTTTTTGCCACATGATATGAGAAGATTCAAATCTTGGAGTCGAATTCAATTTATTTGCTAAGTCACGACTCGAAAGATTGAGCCTAGTTCAACCCAGAGAGACATGGATCATCTGGGGTCCTACTTTAGCATATCATTCTTCTTGTTTGGAAATTATTGGGGCCATCTATTTTAGTATATGCTTATTCAACATATTGTTTCTCTTGTTTGGTAAATGTGCAAGGAAGAAAAGGCTCCAACAACTATTTCTTAATTTGGTTTTCCAATATAAAAGATATGGAATTAATTTGGTTTCCTAAAATAAGGGATATGGATTGTAATAGATGGCTCTCTTATTCTATAAAAGAGATGCCAAAACATGAATGAAGTGCAGAATTTTTTTCTCCAAAAAAAAAAATGCCCTCTCTCTTTTCCCTTCTATTGTTTGGTCTCTCCGATTTGAAGCTAAATACCTCTCCAACAAAAAGTCCTCCTCGTTGGGCCTTGGGGCACCCTTTGACTAATGATGGATCACTTGAGGTGGCAGGCTAGCTACTTTTTTGAAACAATTAGGACCATGGGGACCACCAAGAATAGATTTAAAAGGAAAGGATTTGGTGGAGGAAAGTGATGAAAGGTTTGGAAGGACTTTTGGCTTGAAAGAAATGAGGAATATGCGCCATTGCTATAGGATGGATTGAAATAACAAATCCATCCCCGACTTAGGGGTTAACTCAAAAAAAATTCATGGGTTGACTCCTGGTCATGGGTCAACTAAAAATCCAATGAGTCAACTCTTGTGGTACAAAAGTTTGCTAGCTGACTCTTCGAGTCGACTCGTAGTTTCTTTGCTTTGAGGGGTCGACTGCACAATGTTACGGGTCGACTCCTAAAGCTAGGGGCTAGCTCAAGACAAATTTCAATTCAAGAAAAAGCTCAATCAAATTGGAATCAAACTAATTTATGATAAGGCTAAAATGAATTTTGATGAATCTAAATGATGGGTA
The DNA here is from genome assembly GCA_006176705.1 of Cocos nucifera. NCBI lineage: Eukaryota > Viridiplantae > Streptophyta > Magnoliopsida > Arecales > Arecaceae > Cocos > Cocos nucifera. Next base: position 240,598 of record QRFJ01001497.1, read on the forward strand.
CTATTATCTAAGTTCAACTAAATGGATCATAAAATCCTAATTATCCTCTAATCATGCAAAATCAATCTTCATGGAGAGAGATTTAGTAAAGATGTCAGCAAGTTATTTATCAGTTAGCATAAATTTAAGTATTTTGAGTATGATCTCTTATGAAATGATGTCTTATTTTAATATATTTTGTTATAGAGTATTGGATTGGATTCTTTATAATATTAACAGCACTTATATTATTATACCTTATAAAAATTTTATTATATTTAATGCCATAATCTTCTAATTAATTATTATTTAATTTATAAGGTTTGGGCAGAATAACTCCTGACTGTAATATATTTGGCTTTTACTATTGATAATATAACTGAATTTTATTTCTTGTTAAACCATGAGATTAAATTGAGACCTAAAAATTAGCAAGTTCCATTAGTGCTCTTTCAATCTAACCTATATTTAGTAAAATCAGCATAGCTAATTAAACTAATAAAGGATTGCTTAGAGTACCATAATTCTATATTTTATGTTTGAATTAGATATCTTACTACACTTTTAGAAGTAATTAAATATAATTCTTTAGGATTTGATTGGAATCTAGCATACATGCATAGTCTAAACATAATATCCAACCTACTAATAGTTAACTAAAGTAAAGATCCTATTATGTCTTTACAAAGGTCAATACTTCTACCATTTTCATGTTAGTCAAGTTTGCATATAGGGTGCCAATATCTTTAGCTTTTTCCATCCTAAATTTCTTCAAAATTTCTCTTGTATACTTATCTTAGTTGATGAAGATTCCCCCCATTTGTTTGATTTAGAGTTTGAGGAAAAAGGGTAGCTTTCCCATCTTACTTATCTCAAGCACTCCTTATATTAGTTTAGCAAAATCTTGGCACAAGACTTTATTAGTAGCACTAAAAATTATGTCATCCACATAAATTTGCATAATTAAAAGATCATTTTATTTTCTTTTAATAAATAAAGTAGTATCTATATTTCCTCTTATGAAATCAATTTTGATAAAAACTTAATCTTTCGTACCAAGAATGAGGCTTGTTTTAAACCACACAAAGCTTTATTTATTTTCAAGACATAATTTAGAAATTTATGAATTTCAAAACCAGAGGTTTTCGACATAAATTTCTTTCTCAATGTAACTATTTTAAAATACACTGTTGACATCAAATCATTTAAAATAATTTGAAATTCATAAAAAAAGTAAATTCTAATAATAATATAATAACTTCTAAACTAGGAATTGATGCAAAGATTTTATCAAAATCAGTATCTTTTTTTATTATTGTCTTATACAACCAATCTAGCCTTATTTCTTACTATATTACTATTTTCATCAAGTTTATTCCTAAACACCCATTTAGTGCCAATTATCGGATGATCTCTAAGTCTTTTAAGTAAGTCCCAAACTTTATCTCTTCCTGCATTGCATTAATCCAATCTTTTTCAGCTTCAATTATGTTTGGAGGCTCTGTTTATGAAACAAAAGTAAGATGATTTCAAATATCTCTAGGAGTCCATTTGGTTGGGATATATCAAATTATGGAGTAATCTGATAATTCATGAAAATCATTTATCTAAAAAAATGATTGCGAAGGAAAATTTTTTTTACTATATTTAGTTGGTGGAAAAATTACTCCAAAAAATGATACCAAAAAAGGATTATTATGTTTGGTTAGAGGTAATCCTACATGAAAATATGACAAAATTTATAAATATACCCTTCAATATAAAATATTTTTTAATATTAAAATAGTATTATCATCTTCAATTAGTTTTTATATGATGACTATAATCATATAACCCTTTTCATAATGCCATCTCCACCTTAATTTTTTTACAAAAGCTTTTCATTAAATAAAATTTGAAGGATATTAAAATAAAGTCAATAATTATATATACAGCTTTATTGGGGATATCAAATATAGATTATCATCATTCAAAAATTTGCCAAATATCAACCTTTCCATGGTATTTGTTTTACCATCTCTCTCTTGAAAAAGAAGCATGGAACCTACCAATTTTTTTACCTCTCTCTTGAAAAGGAAGCATGGAGCCTACCAATTTTTTTACCATCTCTCTCTTCTACTTTTCATACCAAATATGGTAATCTGACATGAAAATTATTTTTTCATGCCAGATTACCCCCAATCAAATGGCCCCTAAGCAATGACTACCATGACAAGGATCACCGATTATTGAATTTCTAGGATGGCTACATGCATACCTCTATTCTCTTAGTAAGTCATTTGAACCTTGTTGATGTCCATTTGATGGTTCTTGCTGCTCTTCACACTCCTCATCATGTTCTTGATCTTCTTTTTCTTCATTTTAAGAAGGGCTATTACGTATTATCAATTTGTCTATCTCCTTCTCCATATAATCTGCATCATCAAAAAACTCTTTCTTCCTTGCTAAAAAAATGTTAGATTCTTCAAATATTATGTGCATGGACTCTTCTATTATTAGAATTCTTTTCTTGAAAACTCTATGTGCTTTACTAGTAGAAAAGTATTCTAAAAATATACCTTCATCCAATTTTGATTCAAACTTTCCTAACATATCCTTACCATTTTTTAAAATAGAACATTAGCATCGAAAACTTTGAAATACTCTACATTTGGTTTTCTATCTTTTCAAAGCTCATAGAATGTTTTTTTTTTAAATTGATCCAACTAATGCATGATTGAGCACATAACATGCTGTGTCTATTACCTTTACCCAAAAGTATTTTGAGAGATTACTTTCATACAACATAATACATAACATCTTCTTGAAGGTCCTATTTTGTCTTTCTACCATCACATTTTGTTAAGGTGCCCTAGGAGTAGAAAAATTATGATCAATTATATTTTCAAAATAGAATTTTTTAAAATTTTGATTTTCAAATTTAATTCCATGTTCCCTTCTAATTTTTAAAATATTTTCGTTGATGATTTTCTTAAAAAGTTTTTAAAATGCATCGAAAGCTTCATCCTTATGTGAAAGAAATAAGCACAAGTAAATCATGAAAAATCAACGATAATAATAAAATAATATTTCTTGCCACTTAGGCTTGGAGTCTTAACTGGTTTAAAAGAAACTTCAATTTATTATCAAGTTGGCATGCATCACGTATTTTATCTATTTCAAAATTAATTTTGGATAAAATATTAATTAACTAATTTTTAACTAATTTTATAATCAAATCCATGCTTGCATGTCCTAACATACGATGCCAAATCCAACTAGTTTTATTGACTTTGGCATTCATAGTATCTAAACATTATATATTTTCCATGGAGAGATCATTAAGATCCATAGTGTACATTTCCAATATCTATGTCCTATGAATTTAATACCATTGAATGTAGAACTAATTGTAATGCAATGAGATGATTAAAATAAAACTATAAAATTTTATCATACAATTGACTAATGCTAAGCTTGTTTGTGAAGAAAATACTAAACTTTCCTCGACTCCATGATCGAATAGAGTGGTGATAAATTTTACTTAATCAATTGATTCATGTAGCAAGTTATATTAATACATTTTCAATAAAAGTAGGAGTAATTTTAATGTTACCAATGCCAATTATTTTTCCTTCACTATTGTTGTTAAATGTTACCACTCATCCTTCCTTTACTTCAAGAGTAATGAATTGAGATTCATCCCCCCTCATATGCTTTGAGAGCATTTGCTATTTAAATACCATTTTCTCTTCGGTACTAAAACACAAAAATCAAGTTTTAATTTTAAGTACCCATGCTTTCTTGGAATCTTTGGGGTTAGTAGGCTTGGTTCATTTTGGAACCCAAATATGTTTAACTAATATTGTACCTATCTTCCTAAAATCACAGCTATATACTTTATGTCTTATCCAATGACATTTGAAACAAGTAATTGAAGATAATTTTGAATTTAACAAACATATTTTTTTTTAAAAAATGTTTCTTTAATGGATTGTATCCTAAACATGCTTTATTATAAATAGCTCTTTAATTATTCATTATCATTTGCGACCTTTCAGGGCTAAGGGTAAATCTATTAACTATAGGCTTTAGTCTTTCAACTTCCTATTTTAGCTTCATATTTTCTTCGATTAAGGCCTTCTTTTTCATTTAGAAAATTTTCTTTCTCTTCAACTAGGACTTGATTATAACTTTTAAACTCCTTATTTCTTTATCCCAATTTTTTTAGGTCAAGTAGTAATTTATGAAAAGCCTTTTGTAGTTTATCAAAAGAAAATTCAAGGGAGTTTTTTAAATATACCTCATCCTCATGTGCCATAAGGCATAAATTGGCCACTTCTTCACTTTCTTCTACTCCAGAGCTTGTGTCCTAGCTATTGCTTTAAGTGGCAATCATGGCCTCTTCTTAAGCCTCTTAAGGGCTTTCTTGAAAGAGGATAGTTGTCCTTGAAATAGCTCAACATTTTGCATTCATAGCACACAACCAGCTACTCCTCCTTGTCCTTAATTGCTTCCTTCCCCCTTGATGGCCTTTTTCTTGAATCCTTACTTTCTTTTTCATTAATCATCTAAATTGCCTTGTTACTGAGGCTATCTCTTCATCTTCATCTTCTTCATCTGAATTGTAACTCCCCTCATCATCCTTGTCTTCTTTTGTCACTATCATCTTGGCCTCTCATGTTCTTGGTAGGCACTTGAGAATTTTAATTATGTACAAGATCATTGTTAGTATAGGACTTACCAAGACTTTTCAAAGTATTTATGATATCAATAAACCTAGTGATCAATATTTTAATAATAGTTTCAGTTGATTCTATTTTAAATAATTCATATATATGCAAGGATATTTATTATAGATTCTTTGACTTGATTTGTATCCTCATGGGTCACGTCAAGTCTACCTCATATCTCTTTGGCTGAAATAAAAATACATATACGACTAAATTCATTAGCATCTAAAAAATAATAAAGTATGCTCATGGCCTTAGTATTTAGCTAAGCCATCCTTTTATTATGCTCATCCTAATTCTTTTCAGGTTTAGGAGAAGCCACACCATTAATTGAAAGAGTAGGAGTTATAGGCCGTTAATTATGGCATTCCACATGTCAAATTTGAGTACCTAAATGAATATTTTGATCCATACTTTCCAAAACATGTAGTTAGTGCCATTAAACAGTAGAGGTCTATTGATCGATTGATGTTTGGAAAGAGAGGAATCAATTGGATTGTCTTGACCTTTGCCTCTTGATCATTAGATCAAAATGGGCTGAGTATCTTGTTGTAAGACCATTTGTTACTAGTGATAGCAATCTAAGTTGTTGGGGGGGGTGGGTGGGGGTTGTGAATTGGATTCTTTAAAAAATTAAAGGCAAAGTATGTGCTCTAATTACTAATTTAAAGCGTGAATATGATGTTCATGCAGCAAATTAAACTATAATACAAGGAATTAGAACAAGTAAAGAAATAAAATCATAAATAAAAAAAATTATAGTGGTTTAATGTCAAACTTGACACCTATATCCACTTTCTAAGACCCTTGGGATTTCCAACTATAATCCTCCTTGATTATAGTTTGATTATTTTAAATCAGGCTCACAATCAATCCAATCAATTTTACCAAAGGCAATCGACTAAATCCTTTTCCAATCAAGACTTTCTAGATGTAGTCTAGTACACTTATCCAATTCTAAGCTTGGACCGGTCTTATCCTCCAAGTTTCTATCCTAAAAAACTTGAGACACTACAATAAATACAAAAATATGAAAATTTAGAGCTCGAACACAAGAGCTTGGTGTAGCTACATGGAAGTCATTGGTGTAGCTCATTTAAATGCTTTGACTTCCTCCTTTGTTGCTTGAAAGAGAACTGAAAGGGTGCTTGAATGATGACTTAGTGGTTTGGGCTATTCAATGCTTGTTTTCCTCGATGTCTTTTTAAATGAATTGAATTATAGAAGGTTTGGACTCAAAGCTTCTTTTACATGCACTTTCTTTTTACTTAAATGAGTTCCCCATTTGAATTCCTTGATTAAATATCTTCAAAAATGGCTGAAAGTAGTAAATAGACCATTGGAGAAGCCAAACTAGTTAGTTGTTCCCCATATTTTCTATTCATTAGAGAAGTTCTAAAATACTAGTCGTTAGGCTTCAGACGTGGAGGGGTAAACTCGTAGTCGGTAGAGGCCGACTCATCTCTATTATAGACTGACTCGTGAAGTATAATGTCTTCAGGCAGCTCTCTATCTTTTGACTATCATGATTCCAAGGTTAAGCCAGTTGAAGTTAGGGTCGACTCATCTCATCCTAGGGTTGACTCGTGAGCCACTGAGGTCAACTCTAAACATGTCATTTTTTACTACTCTCTATCTTCACCCTAAAATCATTCTAGAGTCGACTCTTTTGAGTCTAAGGTCAGCTCTTTTTTTGTTGGATCAGCTGGTTGAGTTTTAGGGATGACTCATGAATGGATCAATTTTTACTGCTTTCTATCTTTACCTTGAGACTGTTCATGGGTCAACTCAGATATCCTTGAGATTGTCTCATGGGTTGTGCTAGTCTACTCCAAGCATGCCGAGGTTGACTATTTATACTTGGGGTCGTCTCCTAAGGCTTCTAAAAATTAACTGCCTTCTGTTTAGGCCTATAAATGTTCAAGAGTTGGCTCCTAATGACCAGGGGTTGACTCCACTCTTTCAAAACTTATTAAAAACCTCGAGGAACTTAAACTTTGGTTGTTTTGGAGAGGATTTCTTCTTGGATTAGTGTATAGCCTTTGAGCAACATAAGAAATCCTATAGCTATTCTCTCAAGCCAATGTTAGTATCATTTGTACTCAAGTATTTTGGTATTATCAAAATCAATATTTGGGTCATCAATAGTGCATGGTTTACTTACCAAGTAGAACTTTGTAGTAGAATTTTTAGTTCTTTAATTGACTATGAATTTATAGTTGATGACTTTTTGAATTTTGAGATCATAGATTTTGATATATAAATTTGGATTTAGTCAATTTGAACCAATATTTATTTAATTATTTAATGAATGATAGATTTAGATTTTTTATTTTATTTGAGATTATGATTGTTGTCTTTGTGTTATCATGGGCAACACCTCATGATAGCATGACTGTGTCATATCCTGTATTTGGGGTGTTTCAGTAGGAACTCTTGATCCAACCTCTATGGATGAACTCTTTCTCACTAGGTTTAGGGGACCCAATGGCTTGTTGGATTGGGGGACCCAAATACTCATGAGCTATGATAATTCTCTATTAGATCTTGATTAAGTAGCCGATTTATCATGAACTCTAAAATTTGAATTCTAATAATGATCAACTTGAATTCAAATAAAATTCAAATCTTATCTGGTTACTTGATGGGAGTACCGATAAAAGTCTATAAATAGAGGTCCTATCCCTGCCCATGAGAGAGCCGTAGAAACTCCATCATTATTGCTATGCCATAAGGAATGGGAGAAGGAAGAGAAATCGATTTTCAGATAGAAAAGATGTTGTTCCTTCTGCAATAAATTCTTCCATATCAGGTATGAAGATCATGAAAACTCCTTTATGATTCTAGATTTAATTTGATGTTCTTGATCTAAAGCATGCATTTAGAATATCATAATTATAATTTACATGTAGTATCAGCCTATTTTTCATAATCTTTATGAAATAAAATTTATTTATTTATTTATTTTAAGATTTTTTAAATTAAAGTTTTATGATGGTATAAATAAATAAATAAATTTTATGATGAATCTGCCATAAAATCCCCTTTTGCATCAGGAAGATGATCGAATTATGATTTTCTTCCATTAGGATGGCCGGCGAGCCATGAGGATCGGCTCACGAACTGGCGAGTCTTTTTCTGCAACAAAACTAATAAAATAATAATAATAATAAAAGGTAAAGGGTGGATTTTGGGGTCGATCGTGCTGGCCGACCCATGTCGTCCGACTAATGGGCAGCAGCCATGGCTATTGTCGTGCCGATGATAGGTTGGAATGATCGGCCACCGCTATTTCTCGAAAAAAGGGGAGGCAAGGTGGTGGCTGTTCGATCGTTTGAGGTCGTATGACATGGAGGATGGAAGATTGATCGCTCGATCACAATCTGGCTCAAAGAGGATCGGCACGAGTCGGGAAGAATGCCGTGTAGGGTGGTGGTGCTATGCTAGACCGCAGCACGCAGGACGGCATCGTGCCTGGTGGTTGGGAGGTCACCGTGCAACGATGACAGCGACGACAAGCATGAGGTCTCCATGTGGGGCGAAGGCTGTGTAGGTGGTGTGGTGCTCCCAAGCCTTGGGAGGCCACGGACGGAGTCAGGATGAGGGCTCTGGGGAGACTAGGATAGGTGTGGTCCTAGGGCTAGGACAGGAGTTGTCCTAGGATGGAGATGGCATGTAGCTCTTCATGGGCTTGAGGTTCGGATATTAAGGGCCTCAAGGGGCTTGGTTGGTGCTTCAGAGATCTGGGATTCAAGGTGGAACAAGAAATAAAAATCGAAGAATCAAGACTATAGAAAGAATATTTTCTGTAGGTTAGCCGACTCAGTCCAATATTGGATCGACTAAGTCTCAATGCATAGACAAAACAGAGAGCTGCGCATTCAAAACTGTTGGCACGGCACAGGACTGGGTCGGCTCAATGTTAGACTGAGCCAACCTAATGAAACTTAGCCGGCTCAGTGTTGAGACTGAGCTGACTCAGTACGCGGATAGAGTTATGCGAGGGTCTATTTTGGACTAGGATCTGGATTGATTCTAGGGGTCTTAAGGTCCGATTTGAGAGGTCTTAAGGAGGCTAATTCATATATGGGTTTGGATTAGATCCAGGGGATGAAAGCATGTGAGACTTGAGCTTGGTGAGTGTTTTCATGTATTGGATTAGCCTAAGGGAGTTTTTAAGCTGTGGTTTATTAGGATTCATGTGAAAACTCTAGGGTATATAAATCAGGATATTGTAACTTTTACAATAGAAGAGAATACAATTGAACTTTTCTTCCTAACTCTCTTCTCTCTGGTTTCAACACCAAAATTCTAGCTTCTCTCATCTTTCTTAGATCTTCTTTAGTTTGATGGATTAACACCCAGGTTCACATAAGAGATTGGATCTACGACTCTAGCTCCAAGTAGCCTTAGAAATAATAATTGGTATCAGAGCCTAGTTGAGCGTGAAAAAGGAAGAAGATCAATTTTCAGCAGAGATCAGCAGTGAGATTCAGATTTAAAGACTTTCTTCAGGCTTTGTGAGAAAGAAAGAGATCACAAGACTGCTATCCACCATCCCTAGTCAAGGTATTTCTCAGATATATCTATTTGCTGTTATTTGATTCGAATTGATCATGAAAAATAATGGGTTGAAGGTAGGATTAGAGAAGTTTGATGGAAAGAAAAGTTTTACGATGTGGATGGTAAGGATGGAGGATCTGCTGATTCAGATGAGGTTGGATTCGATCTTGGAAGATAGATTGGAGGAGATCACAGATAAGGAGTGGGTGTCCTTGGAGAAAAGGGCATGTGCCACGATTAGGGCTTATTTGGTGGATGAGATTTTGTATGGTGTGTTGGAGGAGAGAACACTCAAGGGATTATAGTCGAGATTGCAGCAGTTGTACATGGAGAAGAATATATGCAATAAGTTGATGCTGAAGAAGCAACTGTATAACCTTCGAATGCAGGAGGGCGAGGATGTTGCAGGGCATATTCAGTGGTTCGACTGGATGAGCATAGACTTGCTCAATATACGGATTGATTTAGAAGAGGAGGACAAGAGTCTATTATTGCTGTGTTCGCTATCCGAAAGTTTCGATCCGTTAGTGACAACTTTGCATATGGTAATGAGATATTGGTGTACGAGGAGATCGTATCAGTGCTAAGGTCTAACGAGCAGCGAAAATAGATGATGAAGAGGAAGGTCTTTCAGGAGAGTCTTGTGGTTTCAGAGAAGCACAGAAAAGAGAAGAAGAAGGGTGAATAGATGAGCAACAAGGGGTCCAAGAGATGCTTTAAGTACGGAAAAGCAGGGCACTTTAAGTAGGAGTGTCCGCTTTGAAAGAAGTGAAAGGGAAGAGAAAGCTCGGATTCCATCAGTACAGTCACTGAAAGTGAAGATTTGGATGAAATCTTGAAGGTCTTGAAGGAGCCTGCAGGGTGCGATGTATCTAAGATGATTTCAGACAGGTCTGTAGAGTGTAAAGGATCCAAAGGGGCAGCGACGATGTTCGAGGTACAGCGACAGGCCCAGCAGTACAGCATTGGGTGGTTAGCCTCGAGGGACTTAGAGACAGAGTTGGCTTCTACGGCATCAGGGGGACTTCAGCTCCAGGTGGAGCATCGGGCAGAGATGGCTTCACGAGTGGAGGAAGTTGTGACATGGGTTCAGAGTAGGGGGTGTAGAGGGAGGATCAGTATTCCAGCACTAGTGTCGAGGCTATACAAATCCAGGTGGAGAGGATTGTACAGGAAGGTAGGCGTGGCTCTGAGGGGACAATGTCAAGTGGAGCATCAGAATATGCGGCGAGTGTCGGTAAAAGAATGTTGTATGATCTCCAAAAAAGTTCAGAATAAATGATACAGCTACCAAGCAGAAGGCTATTTACTACTCCAAAGATGGTGTAGAGAAACAAGCCAAGAACTTCAGCGGTGGAGGTGGTCATCCCGAAGGCCTCAAAGGGAGCTCAGCAGTTGAAGAAGAATGGCAGTGGCAAGGTGAGTACGAGGGGCTATCAGGACATGCAGGGACAGCAAGATCGTGCAGAAAGATGTTGCCAAATGTGCCAAGACTTGGACGCACCAAGGTGGAGATTGTAGATGGTGTGATGCTCCCAAGCCTTGGGAGGCCACGGACGAAGTCAAGATGAGGGCTCCGAGGAGGTTAGGATAGGTATGATCCTAGGGTTAGGACAAGAGTTATTCTAGGATGGAGGTGGCATGTAGCTCTTTATGGGCTTGAGGTTCGGATATTGAGAACCTCAAGGAGCTTGGTTGATGCTTCGAAGATCTGAAATTCAAGATGAAGCAAGAAACCAAAGTCGGAGAATCAAGACTGTAGAAAGAACATTTTCTGTAGGTTAGCCAGCTCAGTCCAAAACTGGATCGGCTAAGTCTCAGTGCACAGACAAAATAAAAAGTTGCGCATTTGGAACTACTGGCACGGCATAGGACTGGGTCGGCTCAATGTCAGACTGAGCTAACCTAGTGGAACTTAACCAGCTCAGTGCTGAGACTGAGCCGACTTAGTGCGCGGGTAGAGTTACGCGAGGGTCTGTTTTGGGATAGAATCTGGGTTGATCCTAGGGATCTTATTGATTTGAGAGGTCTTATGGGGGCTAATTCATGTATGGGTTGGAATTAGATCCCGGGATGAGAACATGTGAGACTTGGGCTCGGTAAGTGCTTTCATATATTGGATTAGCCTAAGAAAGTTTTTAAGCTATGATTTATTAGGGTTCATGTGAGAACTCTAGGGTATATAAATCAGGATATTGTAATTTTTATAATAGAAGGGAATACAATTGTGCTTTTCTTCCTAACTCTCTTCTCTTTGGTTTCAACACCAAAATCCTAGCTTCTCTTATCTTTCTTAGATTTCTTCAGTTTGCTGGATTAACATACAGGTTCACACAAGAGATCGGATCTACGACTGTGGCTTCGAGCAACCATAGGAACAACAGGCTGGTGGCCGGATGTTTTTGGATGGTCGGTTGGCTGCCTTTGGGCATGGTAAACCCCTCTTATCATGAGGGAGAAGAGGTTATGCCCTAATGGGTTTAGGTTTTGGGTCTAGATCAAAAACCCGAATCATAATCCACCCAATTAATGAAATGGGGTTCGAGTTCAGGTTTGATCCACATCCATTAAGCAGAAGAAACCCATTAATATTTTTAAATCAAAATTTTGTAGTTAAGCCCTCAACAAAGATTAAATTATAAAAGGATCTAATTATAGTTATGGACCTTTTTGCAAATTAGCCTCTAAAAATTTTAAAATTTTAGAATAGTCCTCAGAAATTTCTTTGTCCCTGAATTAACTATTTTATGCTTTTAATGATCCATTAAGCTTGTTTTAAATCTTAGTTTAATGAAGATCTTAGGTCAATTATTCATGAAATTTTAATTAATATTTATATGTATGTTCTAATGTTTATGTATAGTTTATTAGTCATCAAAGTGGCGAAACTAGAATGTTTAACATGCATTTAAAATTTTATTTATTATTTATATGCATGATCTTATATATAGTTTGTTAGTCACTAAAGTGGCTAAACTAAAATGTTTAACATGCATTTGAAAATCTAATTATTGTTTATAAGCATGATCTTATGTATAGTTTGTTAGTCACCAAAGTGGCCAAACTAGAATGTTTAAAAAAAATTATCATGCATAATATGATCATTTATCCATGATTAAATGCTTATTAACAAAAAATTCAATGGATAAATTGATGTTCACTATTTATTGGAACTTCAGGATTTATCCAAAGGTGAATCATTATTCCATGAATAATGAGCATAATAGAGATAAATTAATATTCTTTGATCAAAAATATTTGTATATCCAAAGATAATAGTTATGTTTGGTTGGAAATATTTAATTGCCTATTAAAAAATTAATTATGGTATTAAATTATGATAGTATGTTGTAATATCTACCTAAAGAAGAATTATAATATATTTTTATTATTTATTATTTGAATCCATTATGAAATTATTTTAATTTAAGCATTTATGTATTATTTATGCAGTTATTTTTTTTCATTTTCATGCTTCATCTGTTACTATATTTGATAGTTTAAATTTCTCTGAATGGAGTGAATAAGTCAATTTTTACTTAGAAGTATTGGATCTTGACTTGGCACTACTGAAAAATAAGCCTACTATTCTTATGGATTCCAGTAGTGAGGTAAAGAAGTTATACCATAAAGCATGAGAATGTTCTAACAGATTAAGCCTTATGTTCATGTGAATGACTACTGTCAATAATATTAAGAGCACTACTCCACCAATAGAAAACATAAAAAAATATTTGAAGTTAGTAGAAGAATATTTTCGTTCTGCAGATAAGTCACTTGCTGGTATATTAATGATAGAGCTCACGACCATGAAGTTTAATGGGTCATGGAGTATGCAAAACCATATTATAGAGATGACTAACATTGCAGCAAGATTAAAGACCTTAGGAATGACTGTTGATGACTCCTTCTTAATGCAATTCATTCTAAATTTATTACCTTCTGAGTATGGACCTTTTCACATCAATTATAACACCGTTAAGGATAAATAAGATGTCAGTGAATTATCCAGTATGCTTATTCAGATGGAAATAAGAGTAAAAAAATAAGATAGTCATTCTATCAATTTCATGAATCAAGAAGCTAGTAAAGGATACAAGAAAAAAGCCAACAAGTTCAAGAAGGAAAAAAAATGCCTACTAAAGATCTTCAGGCTTATAAGAAGGAACTAAAGTTGGATAGGTGTCACTTCTGTAAAAAAATTGAGCACTATCAGAAAGACTGCTTGAAACGTAAAGCTTGGTTAAAAAAAAAAGGTAAATCTAATATCTTTGTATGTTTTGAATCAAACCTAATTGAAGTTCCTAATAATACTTGGTGGCTTGATTCTGGCGCTACCACTCATATCTCTAATTTGATGCAAGAATTTCTTTCGATCCAAACCACAAATCCAATTGAAGACTTTATGTTCATGGGGAATCATATGAAGGTTTCGATTGAAGGCGTAGGCACTTATCGATTGATCTTGGATACTGGTTATCATTTAGATCTATTACAGATAGCTTATGTACCTTCAATTTTTAGAAATCTAGTTTCTCTTTTGAAACTTGATGTTTTTGGGTTTAATTTTAGGTTTGGACATGGTTGTTTTAGTTTATATAAAAATACTTCTTTTATTTTTCTAGAGTACTTATTGACAGTTTATATAAATTGAAATTTGACAATCTTTTTGTTGAATCCCTTCTTATTGTGCATCATAATTATCGTATTAAGCATAGTTTATTAAATAAAAATTCTACTTACTTGTGGCATAAATATTTGGATCACATATCCAAAGAAAGATTAGAAAGATTAGTAAAGAATGAGATTTTATCAAATCTAGATTTTACTAATCTTAGTATATGTATAGATTGCATTAAGGAAAAGCAAACTAAACATAATAAAAAAGGTGCCATTAGAAGCAGCCAGCTTCTTGAAATTATACATGTTGATATATGCGGACCTTTTGATGTTCCATCCTTTAGTAGAGATAAATATTTTATCATCTTTATCGATGATTTTTTATGTTATGGTTTTATATATCTATTTGCTTTGTGAAAAGTCTCAAGCAGTGGACGCCCTTGAGGTGTTTATAAATGAGGTTGAAAGGCAATTAGATAAAAAGGTGAAAAATATAAGATCTGATAGAGGTGGTGAATATTATGAAAAATATAATGAAATAGGACAATGTCCAGTTCCATTTGTAAAGTTTTTCAAAAAATATGGTATATGTGCATAATACACTATGCCAGGTACACCTCAGCAAAATGGTGTAGCTAAAAGGTAAAATTGGACATTAATGGATATGGTTAGGAGCATGATAAGTAACTCCTCATTATCCAAATCATTATGGATGTATGCTCTTAAAACCGCTATATATTTATTAAATAGGGTTTCTAGTAAGGCAGTCTCAAAAACTTCTTTTGAACTATGGACTGGAAAAAAATCTACTTTAAGGCACCTTCATGTTTGGGGTTACACGGTGGAAGCAAAGATTTATAATCCATATGAAAGAAAATTAGATTCTTGAATGGTTAGTGGTTACTTTATTAGTTATCCAGAGAAATCTAAAAGGTACGGGTTTTATTGTCCAAACCATAGTCCGAGAATTATTAAAATCGGTAATGCTAGATTTATTAAAAATTATGAAGTCAGTGAGAGTGATGAATGAAATAGTGTGGAAATAAAGAAAGTTATGATAGATATTTCATTACCCATAAGTGTTCCTTCATTCACACCTATACAAAATATTGTACCTAATGATGAATAATATTTGAATGATGAATTATCCCATGAAGAAAGTAATTCATAAATGTCCGACATTCCTGAACCACAAGGAATACCTTTAAGAAGATCTGAAAGGAAAAAAAGATCAGCTATTCCTGATGATTATGTGGTATACTTATAGAAGTTAGATTTTGATATTAGAATTAATAAAGATCTAATTTTATTTTTACAAGCCAAGAAAAGTCCTGAGTCTGACAAATGGATTGATGCTATGAAAGATGAGTTAAAATTCATGAAAGATAGTAAAGTCTGGGATCTTGTTGAATTGCCAGAAGATTCTAAATGAGTCAAATGTAAATAGGTCTTTAAGACCAAGTACGATTCGAATGGCAATGTCCAATGATATAAAGTCAAACTTGTTGTCAAGGATTATACTCAGAAAGAAAGCATTGATTATAAAGAAATATTTTCACCAATCTCAAAGAAAGACTCATTAAAAATTATTATGGTATTGATATCTCATTATGATTTAGAGTTACATCAAATGGATGTGAAAACAACCTTTCTTAATGAAGAATTAGAAGAGAAAATTTATATGGATCAATCTGAAGGTTTCTCGATAAAAGAAAAAGATCAAATGATGTGTAAATTTAAAAAATCAATATATGGACTAAAACAAGCTTCTAGATAATGGTACATCAAGTTTAATGATACCATAACATCTTTTGGTTTTAAAAAAAATACTGTTGATCAGTGTATATACCAAAAGATCAGTGGAAGCAAGTTTATATTTTTAGTTCTATATGTTGATGACATTTTACTTGCTGCTAATGATTTAAGTATATTGCATGAGACGAAAGATTTTCTTTCGAAGAATTTTGAAATGAAAGTATAGGAGAGGCACTCTATGTGATAGAAATTAAAATATTTCATGATGGATCATAAGATATTCTAGAATTGTCTCAGAAAAGATATATCGAAAGAATTCTAGAGAGATTTAATATGAACAAATGTTTCGCTGAAATTATCCTAGTATAGAAAGAAAATAAATTCAATCTCATGCAATGTCCAAAGAAAGATGTAGAACGAAAGAAAATGAAATCAATTTCTTATGCTTATGTTGTAGGCAGTTTAATATTTGTGCAGACTTGTATAAGATCAGATATCAGTTTTGCAGTCGGGATGCTAGGCAGATATCAAAGTAATCCTAGCAGAGATTATTGAAAAGTTGCAAAGAAAGTCATGAGATACCTAGAAGGAACGAAAATATTACATGCTCATGTATAGGAGATGTGACCATTTGGATATGATCGGATACTCGGATTTAGACTTTGTTGGATGCACTGACAGTAAAAAATCCACATATAGTTACCTCTTTATGTTTGCTGAAAAAATAATATCGTGAAAAAGTGCCAAGGAGTCTGTCATTGCTTTATCCACTATGAAAGTTGAATTTATGGCATATTTTGAAATCATAATTCAGGCATTATAGCTGCGAAACTTTATTTCAGGACTTGGGGTTGTTGACATCATTACCAAGCTGCTAAAAATTTACTGTAACAATTATGCAACAGTTTTCTTCTCCAAAAATGATAAATATTTAAGAGATGCAAAACACATGAAGTTGAAATATTTTGTTATTAAGGAGGAGGTTCAGAAATAAAAAGTGTCAATTAAACATATTGGAATCGATCTCATGATAGCAGATCCATTAACAAAAGGCTTGCAACCAAAGACATTTAAAGAACATGTACATAGAATGGATCTTGGTTGTATTAATGAATGATGTATTAATGATGTTTTAGACATTCTGAGCTCAATAAAGTATTTTTGATCTACATTAATAAATTTTCTATTTCTTATGATGGTGTACACATAAATTATATTATATTTAATTATAACAGAAAAATCTCTATGAGACATTATTATGGATCATAATGAAAAGATATATGCATATATATCTATCTTACAGACCTAGTATATTAAATTGCAAGTGTTGTGGTATATAGAAGGGAGTATGCTAATTAAATGATGTATGACCGCCATAACTCATATTTAGTAATTTATTATACTAAGATAATTATGATGAATATTAAGAAAGAGATTTATTTCATTATGAATGCTTAAGGTTCATGTATAATATTATAATTGGACCAAGTGGGAGAATGTTAGAAAATGTCCCAATTAAGTGGCCGATTTATCATGGACTCTAGAATTTGAATTCTAATAATTATCAACTTGAATTCAAATAGAATTCAAATCTTATCCGATTACTTAATGGGAGTACCGATAAAAATCTATAAATAGAGGTCCTATCTCTGCCCATGAGAGAGACATAGAAACTCCATCATTATTGCTACACCATAAGAAATGGGAGAAGAGAGAAAAAATGATTTTCAGGTAGAAAAGATGTCTTTTTCTTTCACAATAAATTCTTCCGCATCCTGTATGAAGATCATGAAAATTCCTTTATGATCCTGGATTTAATTTGACGTTGTTGATCTAAAGCATACTTCTAGAATATCATAATTATAGTTTACACTCTCTTCCTAACTCGATCCCTTATGGTCAAAATCATTCCTTATCCCCAGAGAACCTACAAGCCATTTGAGACAGGTGCACGTGGGCTAATGGGCACCTCAAGTCTCCAATAGTGTTGTAATATATGGAGGCTATTGGATTCCCCATGGTGGACAATATAGGATACCTTGTTGTCTACGTTGTGTCCATTTGTCACATCTGTTTCTAGGATTTTTCATGTAACATCGCAATATTTTGGGCAACTTGTAGGCTCCCACCATAAACTCAAACTTTTAATAAGCAATGACGGAAAAACTCACAAGATTTTAAAAATATGCCGTACTACATTTGTTGCTGACTAATTTATATTATGAACAAAGAGCCATTCGTATGCAATGATGTAATGAGTTTTGGCAGGAGTATGAATCATACATAATTCTAATTATTGGAAACATCTGTCATCAAGGTGCATATATAGTCAAGTTTTATTGGAATGCAACTTGGGGCCACACCTAAATAATAGTCAAAAGGCATGTGATGGTGCTGGTTGCTTATGCTTGTCCGTTAAGATCCATGTGGCCAACTATTTCCTCCTACACAGAGAAATTAAGCTGATGGATCCTTCTTTGTTAACCATGATATCTCTTTCTTTTTTCTAATTAGTAGGTAATCAACATTACATGCTTTGGTTCATGCTCCCTTAGCCTCTATTCAATTTAAAATGCTATTACCTATTTGAATTATAGTAGGTGGTAGTTATTGATATGCATGGGATCGGTGATCAAGCGACTAAGCGAAGTCACTACTGGAGGTTTAGGAATGTATCTTATGCCATAAATCCAATGCTAGCTAACTCTTTTATCCTATGCACTCCCGTACCATAGTTGAAGCAAAAACTTGCTGTTTACACCATATCCAAATTGACTTAATCTAATGGTTGATACGCTAATGGAGGAGCAGACTCAAACACCAAAGGTGTAGACCAAAAGGGACGAGACCTATCAGCCTAGGATGAGAAGGGTGGTAATTGTCATGCATTAGCCATGTGGCATAAACTAATAAGTAGTTACACTTATCTTTCCGAATATGGGAGGAGTGGTTTAGTTACAACTATCTTACCACCACCTGGAAAATAAGTGTTACAAGTACTCAAATAAAATAGTAAAGGGAACATAACTATCGTGCATGATCATAGTGGCTAATATGGTGCAAACCAACAAGGATCAATGTCTTAGTAGTTAATAAGAGCCACTTATAAATATCATATGGTAATGTGTAAATGAACACTTCAACAATCAATCAATGCATTTTATCTTATCTTACTTTACTATAGTTTTTACCTTGGGAATCAAGGTAACTTAGCTTTCACTATAGCAGCCCAACACCATGTCCTTAGCATAGCACTATATCTCTCATCCATCTCCATCAAATAGTGATATAATGGTAGCAGAAGTCCTTGAAGGTCAAGATTTTTAGATCCGTCCTTGAAGGTCAAGGTTTTTAGATCCATGCTATTTCCTATCCTCTCTTTGATCACTTTTTTGCTAATTAGATACTGATAGCATACCCATATGCACTAAACATTGTCGTTTGGCTTATCACCACTCTTCTCTTTGCATCTAAATGAGACTCCACCAATAGGTGCTGTGACATATCTGAATAGGATAGGGAGAGTACCAACAAGCTTCATGGTATATTTGCTAGGACATCATGTGGTCATCATCACTCTTATGCAAGTGAGACATCATGTAGTCATCATTGGACTATTCCCAATATGGGATCCTATGTAGCTGACATCATGCCATTATGGAAGAAAATTAAATGGCTGTAAAGGAAGTGGCTATTGTGCTAAGGCCACCGTTGAAGCAATATACACAACATTTTTGGCTTTGATGCTGAAGTAGGGTGGAAGATTTGTTTTTGTGATTGAGAGGTTATACACCAAGCCATAGTACATTTCTATTAATTTTGTAATGAAGGTGGCCGAGCCCATCCTTGTGGATTAGTCGGCTTATGGATTAATTGGCTTATCAACCAGAACACAAAGGTTCTGAGATATTTGAAGGACCCAAATTTGAAACTTTGGCTTATTAAGAGATAATTGTCAAAGACTATCTTATGGAGTTTTAGGATCTACAAATTGAGCCAATAAAAAAGAGGTTAGGGAAGAGGATGCAGGAGTATATTAGACTAAATAGGAAGTCAATGATCCTTCGGCCCATACTAGGCCGATATTCGAGATCAAGATGGGCTTTGGCTATTTTGGTTTGCAGATGGATACTAAAAGAAAGGTTAGTGGGACCGTGTTGACATAAATCTCTACTATTGAAGTAGTAATGTTGTTTCCAAAAGGATTTTGGGAGGCAACGTGTATTAGATGTGTGCCCTAGAAGCCAGATTGGCTGACACTTATAATACACTTCTAAGAGCAAATTTATAATTTTGATTATAAATTAATAAAAAAATTATTTTCTATCACAGTGTATATTTAAAGTATCTATGATACATTCTTTGAGTTAATGGTAATGATAATTCATATTTTTAAGAGTTGAAAATTTAAGACATGAATTTTCATAATTAACTCATAAACCGCTCTCGACCATAGGATCATTATGAGGATGGTGATCAATCCGAAAGGTTGGTGTATGATTACTTTCTTAAGATAGATGAGTCTTAAGTCTATGGTGTGGAGATATCGGAGCGAGAGTACAGATACTCGTTAGAGAATGAGGACATCGAGCATGACCACTTCGAATAGTTATAAGAAAGTCTACCATCTCGTTGATGACAGGCTCGATGTTACAGCGGTGTGTTTGATTCTTTAATCTGAGATGCATCTGCAGTTCACCTTGAGGGTGTTGTAGTTTGACTACATCATGACTTGATCTCCTAGCCATTCGAAATTCTGAAGTGTATGTTGGCTATAACATGTTCATTATAAGAATTGGATTACACCAATAAAAAATTTATCTACCTCGGTAGATAAGGAGTAGCGCTATGATAATCATGAGATTCAATCCTTAAGCCCATGACCATGGCAGAGTGAAGATGATAGAAAGAGTTTTTATTAGGATTTCACATTGGACTCGAATCGAATGATTAATTCATATGATAGATGTTGGGTTTGACGAGTTCACCTTAACCCTAATTATTTCGAGGCTCAAGATAGAAGAATCCAATCACACAGGTAGCTGCACCAAAAGATTTGCTTTTAGTTTTGATGGATTACCACCATATACTACTAGGTATTACTAGTAGATTTTGGAAGCAATTAGAATAATTTTGATGATCAATCATTCATTCTAATTGTATGAATCAGAAAAATTCTGGTCCATCAAAAAGTATTTCGATGATATCGATGATAGAGATCGCGATATGTCTCATTACCATATGAAACTGAATCTAACTAGATCACACAAACAAGAATTTGGGTCTAGATGTCATCAATTGAGCTAATCCAGTTCAATTGATTTGGATTTGATCCAATCAGGTTCAAGGTAATCGTGCTAGCACATGATTGAGCCTGGCTTTCTCCTTCTATAATCTTTCTGATTCATCATAATCGAATTAAATTTGATTTGATTCATTTCTGTATCTTGAATGAATTTATTTTTATCTAACTGGAATCAATCCAGATCAGATTAATTATAGAAATTAAATCTATTCCTAGTGCAATTGGACAAGGGTCAAAAGTTGACCTATTTGAAAGAATTGAAGGTCACCTGATCAAATACTTCTAAAAAATTCTTTGGAAATTATTTTGCTTTAATTTTTGGATATGTGATAGCACTCGAGACATGCTATGGATGTGCTAAATTTCATGATTTATGGTAGAGTTTTGACTGGGTTTTGGTAGAGTTTGATTTGGATCAAACTCTTAAGGGAAGAGTCCTAGGTGCAATGGATTCTTCCTTATCTACTCATGTTGCCCACTTTTTGAATCATTTTTTTGTGACAAAACTAGATGGGATTTGGTGTTTTCACATGGAGATTAATCTATGAAGTTCTTTGAAATTAAATAAGAGGTTATTTGGTCAAATGGGACTCTAGATGGCATTGGATTTAAAACCCCTTCTCATGCCAAAGAGCTTTGATCGCACAAAAAATTATTTTCCACACCTAAGTGCTGTCGCCCATCTCATATCCCATGCCCCCTCTATCCTCTTTGTCCCTATCTTCTACATGTCTAAAAAGTTAGGTACAAATTAGAGAAGAAGGTCCAAGTATTTTGGCTCAAGATTCAGGTTCTACACGACGGTGTTCGTAAGACGGACGGGCTACCTTTAGAAATTATTTTGAAGGATCTATAGATCATATTTAGATCTGATCCTTAGAGAAAGATTTATGAGGAGAAGATATTTAGATCCTGCCCGAGTGAATACCGATGGAGGCCAGGCGTGTGCGTGGCTCTTTTTAGAACCTCAAGAACGATCAGGATCATTGCAGGATAATTAGATTATCCAATCAGATACTTAAAATTAAATTAAATTTTATTTTATTTTTAACTTTTAATATTAGATCATCATGATCAGATCTGAGAACTCTTAGATCTGATCATATTATAAAAATTTTTGTAGAAAAATTTACCTCAAATCTGATCAAATCTGGATAATGCTACGATGAAAAATTAGATTTTTATTCAATTGGTATCAGAGCTGCATTAGCAGTTCTTCAAATCTATTTTAGATATGATTTAATTTTTATTTATGATTTGATATTAAAAAATTTTAGATATCACATCAGATGTGACTAGATCTAAAATTAAAAAATTAAAAATTATATGATTTAGATCCATAATGTATGAGATGCATGACTAGACTAGGAATATAATAGTTCTATGTATAGTCTAGTATGATCATATTATTAATTTAATTAAATATAATTTTAGATCTATTTTATTTTTATTTTTTTGATGTTATAATTATTGTAACCATATCTAAAAAATAAAAAAAATATAGATTTTAATTTTTAATTTATTCATATGAGATATGAAAGATGCATGCTTAGACTAATTATAGAATAGTTCTATAAAAAAATCTAGAATAATTTTATTTTTGATGTGATCAAATTTAAAATTTTATTTTTTAGATTTAATATGTGATATTTCAGATCTGAAAGCATGCATGGTTGATTGAGTTATGATACATGAGATGTATGCAAGACATATATAGATTAGATTTTTTGTATATGTGATATATGATTTAGATCTAATTAATTTTATTTTAGAAAATATATTTTTGATTTAGGCATTCCCCTTGATCGTCTGATCATAAGTACAAAGTAGTGTTTAAAGGTCCTCTTCTCCCATTCGATGGGATATTCTTATGATGTGTAGAGATGCTGCACGTTCATTCTTAATCAAAAATCAGAACTTATTTTCTGTAAAACTCTAGATCTTAAAATCCTAGGATTTTATTACATATTTTATTCATAAATCTAAAACTTAATTAAGAATTAAGATTATAAAATTAATTAGATCTAAAAATTATGAATTTTTAGATCTAAAATATCTTCATAAAATTGGGTTTGGACTTGGGTAGCTCAATTAGGTCTAGCGATTGATCAAATCGAATCAAGAGTTGGTTAAGTAGGATAAAAAAAAGCTTATAATTGACTAGTCTAATAGGATTAAGTCTAGATCAAGATTGAATCACATTGAGATATGACTCGATCAAATCAAGATCTAATTTGGCTCCATGGTTCTAGCCTGGATTGTAGGCTAATCCGATTGATTTTGATTTGATAATTTAGAATCTAAGGTAAGTCTGGCAGATACGACCGACTGATTTTTAATTAGGAGCTACTCGACCTGAATGCATTCTTGAAGAGTTAATGGCATATTTCTTCCATCGATCTTACTTACCTAGCTATTTGTATCGATCTAGTTCTGATTTGAGGTGACTAACAATTCGAGCCAATCTATACCACTAGATTAGTCATAATTCTTATGACTAAGTTAAGTTTAAAGAGACCTAAATTAAATTTCTCTAAGAAATATTAAGTTTAAGATCTTCCACCATTGTAGATGTGCAGGTCCTTCCCGAGATTGATTATTCTCGACTGGATATAGTGGTTTAGTTGCATCGAAAAGATGCAACCATATCTATTAGGCATTGGATGCTACGGGTTGGAGCATGGGTTCGCTCAATATTCTAGATATGATGAGAGATCCAATCAGAAATTCAATTCATGCAAATGATGGATCTAACTTAACTAAGGAGTGGAGCAATATTTCGGGCATGGTGAGTTTCATGAATTAGAGATCAGGTTTGAATGCACTATGATTAGAAAATCATTGGATAAGAGTTGTTCACTCATCGGTTGATCCATCATTAATAACTATTAGGTGGGATGGTGAGTCAGTCGGTGGGACTGCACCATCCACTAGAAATCTATAATCGTGGAGATTTTTACATTTCTACTAAGAAAGTATAGGAATTCGAGTAAATAGTGAAAGCCTAATTTATTTAAAAATAAAAACTCTAAATAAATTAGTTAAATTTAATTACAAAATCTAACTAGAAACTTTGACTCTCTATAGAAAAATGTCTACATCCAATCCACTAGCCCGTATCCTGGATACCCATAGACTGACTGGACCAACTACAAGAATTGACTCTAAAACTTCAAAATAGTTTTAGGTTTCGAAAAGTTGACTCATGTGAACAGGATCCTTCCACTTTACTAGTACATCCATCTACTGATCAGAGAGCATCTCTGAAAAAATGGATGGATGAAGATAACAAAGCTAGGTATTACATGTTGGACTCGATGTCTGATAATCTACAATGTCAACATGAAGATATTAAGACTAGACATCAAATGTTGGCTCACCTGCAAGAGTTGTTTAATGAATAGAGTCACGCAGCCAAATATCAAGTCACTAAAAAACTTTTTAAGGCTCAGATGCATGATGGACAGTCGATTCAAGATCATTGTCTAATGATGATTAAGGACTTAGAAGAGCTTAAGAAGCTGATGTTAAGTTAGATCAGGATCTATAGATTAATATAACTTTGTAGTCCTTGATTGATACGTATGGACAGTTCATCATGAACTACCATATGCATAAACTACAAAATACCTTGGTTGAACTTATGAACATGCTGGTTACTACTGAGCTCTCTATGAAAGGTTCAAAGGGCTCAGTGCTTGTTATGGAGCAGACTTCTTTCAAGAAAAAAAATTTTGAAAAAAAGAAGAAGACTGCAAAAAAATAGAAGATGGAAGGTGGGACGAAGAAGAAGGCATAGCCAAAAAAGAAGATCGCTGACAAGAAAAAATATTTTCATTGCAATACAGACGGCCACTAAAAGCGAAATTGCCCTCTTTACCAGGCCAGCCTGAAGAACAAGAAGGAGGCAGGTCCTTCTGAAGGTATGCTCATTATAGAATCTAATCTTATGATTTCTTCTGCATCCAATTGGGTGCTTGACTCTAGTTCTAGTACTTACTTATGTACTTCTATACAGAATCTTAAGGATAGCAGGAAGCTGAGAGATGGTGAGATGATCCTATGCATCAAAAATAGAGCAAGAGTTATTACTGTGACCATAGGAACCTATCCTATTCGACTACCGTCAGGATTAGATATAATTCTTAGAGATTATTTTTATATGCCTGCAGCAAGTAAGAATTTAATTTTTATTTCATGTTTAGCATAAGAAGGCTATGTAATTAGTTTTCTTAAGGACCATTGTAATATTTTTTATAAAAAAAATAAAATTATAAGTATTTTTCTTATAAATGATCTCTATCAGTTACATATTGATGTTTCTATTTTTAATATCGAGCAAAACATGAATGCCATAAGATCAAAGCGATCTAGGGATAGTCTAAATGATAGGTATCTTTGGTATCTTAGGCTAGGTCATATAGTTGAAGACACGGTTAACAAATTAGAAAAATCTGGGATATTGAGTTCATTGACTTTCGAGTCATCTCCGATTTGTGAATCATGCCTTCATGGCAAAATGACCAAGTTTTCTTTTGTAGAACATGGAAAAAGACCACAAATCTACTTGTCCTAGTACATATTGATGTATGTAGCCCATTTGATATATCGACCAGAGGAAATTATGTCTACTTCATCATCTTTATCGATGATCTATTTCAGTACAGATATGTATATTTGATGCGACATAAGTTGAAGCTTTTGAAAGGTTCAAAAAATTCAGACTCGAAGTAAAAAAATAAATAAAAATATTCATTAAGATTCTTCGATCAAATCGAAGAGGTGAATACCTTAGTCAAGAATTTTTAGACTATCTTAAGAAAAATGGCATAGTCTTACAATGGACTCTATCAGGTATACCTCAACTCAACGAAATTTCAGAATGGAGAAATCAAACTCTATTAGATATGGTCCGATCCATGATGAATTTTACTGACCTTCCTGAGTTTCTTTGATGACATAGTCTGATAATCGCTATATATTTACTGAATAAGATTTTTTTTAAAATCGTTCCTACCACACCGTATGAGATATGGCATGGTAAAAAATCAAGTCTAAGTCATCTCAGAATTTGGGATTATCGAACCCATGTCAAGAGACAACAGATGGATAAATTAGAGTCTAAATCCTTTAGAGCTCGGTTTATTGGATATCCTAAAGAGTCATTAGGATATTATTTCTATCTTCCAAAAGATCATAATATGATTATGAGTCGACATGCCATCTTTCTTAAAAAATAGTTTATTCAAGATGGTGGTATCAGAAAATAGATTAGACTCGAGGGGAAAGTCTCCGATGAGAAATGAGCTAAGAAACTTATGGAACCCAATCAGATTGAACCAACCCAAACACTATATCCTCCATCTTATAGATCAAGTAGAATTTTTTGTCCTCCTAAAAGGTACTTAGATACTATCTCAAAGGACGTAGAAAAAATATTCCTCATAAAAAATGGGGTTCATGATGATGATCCCAAAATCTATGACGAGGCGATATCAGATATTGACTCAAAGAAATGGTTAGAGACAATGAAGTAAGAGATTGACTCAATGCATTCGAATCAAGTCTGGACCTTGGTAGATCCACCTAAAGGTATAATATCTATTAGATGTAAATGAATCTTCAAAAAAAAGATAGATGCCGATGGAAATGTAGAGACATTCAAAGCAAGACTCGTAGCAAAAGGGTATAGTCAGTGTGAAAGGATTAACTAACATGATACTTTTTCGTCAGTAGTCATGCTCAAATTCATCCACACACTGCTTATTATTGCAGTCCATTTCGATAATGAAATATGACAGATGAACTTATAAATGACATTCTTAAATGGATATCTTGAGGAAGATATCTATATGAAATAGTTGCTAGATTTCACATCTAGTGATGATGATCATAAGGTATACAGGCTGCAAAGGTCTATATATGGACTTTAAGCAAGCATCTCGAAACTAAAATGCTTGTTTCAATGATGTAATCAAATCATTTGGATTCATCAAGAACGAGAAAAAGTTCTATATTTTTAAAAAGATCAGTAGGAGTGCTATTATCTTTCTCGTACTATACGTGAATGACATCCTCCTAATTGGAAATGATATTTCCATGTTGACTACAGTCAAAATATGGTTGTCTAAGAAGTTTTCTATAAAAGATCTAGGAGAGGCATTCTTTATTCTAAAAATTAAGATATATAGGAATAGACCGAATAGAATGCTAGGTCTCTCATAGAAGACGTACATAGAGGAGGTGCTGAAGAGATTCAGCATGAAAAACTCCAAGAGGGGATTGATATCCTTTAGACATGGCATTCATCTCTCCAAGAAGATGTGCCCCAATACACCTGAGGAGATTGAACGCATGAGCAAGATCCCTTATGCTTCGATAATAGGAAGCTTCATGTATGCCATGCTATGTACACGACCTGATATTGCCCATGCTGTGAGTGTCACAAGCAGATATCAGTCAAATCCAGATGAAGAGAACTGGACTTCTGTAAAATTTATCCTTAAATACTTAAGAAGGACTAAGGATATATTTCTAGTTTTGGTAATGGAGAACTCCAGGTCCAAGGGTATACAGACTCAAATTTTATATCCGACATAGATGATCGAAAGTCGACATCTGAAAGTCTATTTATTTGTAATGGTGGAGCTATCAGTTGGAAGAGTTTCAAGCATATGGTAATAGCAGACTCCACTATAGAAGTAAAGTACATCGCTGCATCGGAGGCTGCAAAGAAGACATTTTGGTACAAAAAGTTCATTGTAAAGCTCGGAGTGATTCCATCAGATGCCATTCCTCTATACTGTGACAATAATGACACCATAGCCCTTATTAAGGAGCCGAGGTTTTACTAAAAATCTAAGCACATTGAGCGGTGATACCATCTCATCCGTGATTACCTCTAGAAGGGATACGTTGAGGTCAAGAGAGTCGACACTATAGACAATGTGGCTGACCTGCTGATAAAGCCATTGAACCAGCAGAAAATTGAAGCCCACCTTGAGAAGATAGGACTTAGATTTATAGCTAATTGACTTTAGATCAAGTAAGAGTTTGTTAGATGTGTGCCCTAGAAACCAAATTGGCTGATACTTATAATACACTTCTAAGAGCAATTTTATAATTTTGATTATAAATTAATAAAAAAATTATTTTTTATCATAGTGTGTATTTAAAGTATTTATGATGCATCCTTTGAGTTAATGGTAATGATAATTCATATTTTTAAGAGTTGAAAATTTAAGACATGAATTTTTATAATTAACTCATAAACTGCTTCCGACCATAGGATCATCACGATGATGGTGATCGATTTAAAAGATTGGTATACGATCACTTTTTAGGATAGATGAGTCTTAAGTTTATGGTATGGAGACACCAGAGTGAGAGTATAGGTACTCATTAGAGAACGAGGATACTGAGCGTGACCATCTCGAGCAGTCATAAGAAAGTCTACCTTCTCATCGATGACAAGCTCGATGCTGCAGTGGTGTATCTGGTTCTTTGACCTAAGGTGCATTGATAGTTCACCTTGAGGGTATTGTAGTTTGACTATACCATAACTCAATCTTCTAGCCATTCGAAAATCTAAGGTGTATGTTGGCTATAGCATGTTCATTATAGAAATTGGATTGCACCAATAGGAGATCTATCTACCTCGGTAGATGGGAGTAGCCTTATGATAATCATGAGATTGAGTTCTTAAGCCTATGGCCATGGCAGAGTGAAGATGATAGAAAGAGTTTCTATTAAGGTTTCACATTGGACTCGAATTGAATGATTAAGTCATATGATGGATATTGGGTTTGACAAGTTCACCTTAATCCTAATCCTGTTGGAGCTCAAGATAGGAGAACCCAATCACACAAATAGCTACACCAAGAGGTTCACTTTCAGTTTTGATGGGTTGCCACCATATACTGCTAGGTGTTACTAGTGGATTTTGGGAGCAATTAGAATGATTTTGATGATCAATCATTCTAATTGTATGAATTAGAAAAGTTCTGATCCATCGAAAGATATTATGATGATATCGATGATAGAGATCGCGACATGTCTCATTATCATATAGAACTAAACCTAACTAGATCATACAAATAAGGATTTGGGTCTAGATGTCATCAATTAAGCTAATCCAGTTTGATTGATTTGGATTAGATCCAATTAGGTTCAAGGTAATCGTGCTAGCACACGATTGAGCCTGGCTTTCTTCTTCTATAATCTTTTTGATTCATTACAACCGAGTCAAATTTGATTTAACTTATTTTTGTATCTTGAATGGGTTTATTTTTATCTGACTGAAACTAGTCCAGATCAGATTAATTGTAGAAATTAAATCCATTCCTAGTGTAATTGGACTAGGATCAAAAGTTGACCTATTTGAAAGAATTGAGAGTCACCTGATCAGATGTTTCTAGAAAGTTCTCTAGAAATCATATTGCTCTAATTATTGGCTATGTGATAGGGCTCAAGACATGCTATGGGTGTGCCAAATTTTGTGATTTATGGTAGAGTTTTGACTGGGTTTTGATAGAGTTTGATTTGGATCAAACTCTTAAGGGAAAAGTCCTAGGCGCAAAGGACTCTTCCTTATCTACTCAAGTTGCCCACTTTTTGAATTATTTTTTATAACAAAACTAGATGGAATTTGGTGTTTTCACATGGAGATTAATCTCTAAAGTCCCTTGAAATTAAATAAGAGGTTATTTAGTCAAATGGGACTCTAGATGGCATTGGATTTAAAACCCCTTCTCACGCCAAAGAGCTTTGATCACACAAAAAATTATTTTCCATGCCCAAGTGCTATCGCCCATCTCATATCCCATGCCCCCTTTATCCTCCTTCTGCCTCTCTTCTACATGTCTAAAAAGTTAGGCACAAATCAAAGAAGAAGGTCCAAGTATTTTGGCACAAGATTCAAGTTCTACACGACGGTGTTCGTAAGATGGACGAACTACCTATAGAAATTATTTTGAAGGATCTATAGATCAGATTTAGATCTGATCTTTGGAGAAGAGATTCACGAAGAGAAGACGTTCAGATCCTATCCGAGTAGATACTAATAGATGCTAGGCGTGTGCGTGGCTCCTTCCAGACTCATGAATGATCAGGATTATTATAGGATAATTAGATTACCTAATCAGATACTTAAAATTAAATCTGATTTAATTTTATTTTTAACTTTTAATATCAGATCACCATATCAAATATGAGAACTCTTAGATCTGATCAGATCGTAGAAATTTTTGTAAAAAAATTCATCTCAGATTTGATTAGATCTAGACGATCTTATGGTGGAAAATCATATTTTCCTTCAACGTGCATCAATGGATTCCACTATTTTTTCCTCAAATGGTGTGCCTATCAAGGTTATGTGTTGGGGGAGGGGGCAACATGATGATGGGTCTTACAACCATCAAATCCTCCATAGTTTCTATTTGTTGCTCGAGTTTGAGTCACTCCCATTAGATCTTCCATGCTCTTTAAATCAGCCAAGTTGAACGATATCTAAGTCCAAAATTAAATTGATGGGTGTAGTGTCAAATACATCCTCCTACTTGACCATCGATTGATGGGATATAGAAGGTATTATTTACATCACATCTAGATTGATAAAATTTAAAGATCGATACACCAACATGAGGGATATTATTTACACCATATCCAAACTTACTATTATTTAAAGATCGATACACCAATGGAGTAAATCAAAACACCAAGGGTGCAACCGAATGAATATGGTGTAGACTAAGAGGGGTGAGAGGTATTAACCTAGGATGAGAAGAGAGGTCTAGATGCAGGGAGGAATATAAATTCAAATTTGAACTTATCCAATTGGGTTTTATCCAAATCCAATTAGACTAGGACAAATTTAATCAAATTAAGCTTAATCCAAAGCTAATCAAATTAGAAATTAATCAAGTTCAATCCCTGATCAAATTAGAGTTCAATCTTCCATAGCGATTAGGTCATCTCATAACCTAATTGGGTCAAATCCAATCGAATCAAATTCAATTAGATTTGATTGAATCCTCATCGCTCAATCAAATTAAGCTAATCAGCAATCTAATTGCTAATTAATGTTCTAATAATATTAGAGGCTCAGTCTAGTGAAACTCGAGAAGGCAGAGTCCCCATCTTATGGGACTCCTGATCATAGAGTCTCAGTCTAGTGAGATTCTTGACCACAGAGTCTCAGACCATTGAAATTCTTGATCAGCCATCAAATCAGATAGAAACTCTTATTTTGTGTGATCCTATAGGTTCGAACCATAAGTTGATAGTGCAGGAACTAATTTTTGTACTAATTGATATGACCATCTAGCAATGATACTCGATGTCAGGATAAGTTGAATAGTTGTAATGCAATATCCATGAACCTATGGCATATGGTTATAGTATAATTTACCCCCTTGACCTCAATGCTCAAAGATGACCTAGGGTTTAACTGTCAACCCTGGAAATATCATCTACATTATATTTCAAATTTTAATATCCATCATATGAACTATTCTGGCCGAGATTTTGCTAAATTAAAATATAATGATATATTTACTCTAATACTTGGAGGGGTTAATCCCATCTTGACTCACACACCGACTAAATAAGTACATGACTAAACCCAAAAATCTTTCATCACTGAATTAAAAATTCTAATAGTCCGATACCAAAGTGCAGTAAGTTGCTTACAAGTCACCATAGTAATCTCAGATTTAAGAAACATTTATACCTATATCTTTTGCGAGCAACTCTTGACAGTAGAGACATATTTAGTGAACTGTATCTCTATACTTTATCTACATGTCATACCAGTATCTTCATACTTCTTGGTTAAGAGGATAATTAATCCATATGATATACAATAATTTATACTCGATAAATATTATTATCCTGAAGGGAAATCCTGATTTCCCGGTTCAGGTTCGTCCAGATCTGATCAGATCAAGAGATATATTTCAAAATTTTTTCTCTTGATCCCAATCAGATCTTGATATATTTCAGATCTGATTCTTATTATTTTAATAAATAAAATAAAATAAGATAAATTAAATCAAATTTAATTTATCTGATTTGGGTAATCCTATTACCCTGTAGATGATCCTGATTGCAGCGGAAGGTTCTAGATCTAGCCACGCAAGCGCCTGGCCTCTATCGGTATCCACTCGGGTTGAATCTGGAGATCCTCTTCTTCTCTATCACATCTCCAAAAATTAGATCTAGATCTGATCTGGAGGATCTTCAAAACTCTTTTGAAGATCTGCAGTCGTCTTTTGGCAGCGCAGCCTTCTTGCTTTGATCGCCTTTCCTTGATCTGAATCGCACCAACCAAAATCCAAAACACCTTTGGACGTGGAGAGCAAGGGGAGAAGAAGCTATGGCTGGAGGAGGAGGGGAGAGGCACCTTGGGGCGTGGGGTTTCTCAATTGAATTGCATTAGCATAGAATTTGAGTTGGGCGCAGGGTCTTATTTATAGACTAAGCATGATCCAACTCCTCTTCCTCTCAACCAATCACAACCCTTTATGAAATCAGATCTAAATCTGATTGGTTGGAATAGAGACCCCTGGATTCTTCTTAGAGGGGCCTAAGACCAGTCAAACTGGATTCTTAGTAGAACTCTGATTGGAATCAAAAGGAGGTGGAGTCCTTGGCCAACAGACTCTAGGCGCCTCCTACTTGGGCTGCCACACCCTTGGGTGCGCCCTTCTCCTTGCCAGATTCTGACAGGGAGGACAGGCCCCACCAGCTCTCCAATAGGTGCATGACATGTGGTCAAAAGTCAAAGTGTCAACGGTCAACGTTTTGACCTATCAAAGGTAGACTTTTGACCAAAGTTAAAGAACAAGAAATGGCAGGTGACCAAAAATGGCAGGTAATGTCTTAAAATAAGACAACCTATTCTGACTTGGACAACCTCCAGTCAGACCATATGAAGGCCTCTGATTGAGCACAAACTCCTTGGCTCAGTCAGGACAACTTATTTGTGATAGTAAAAGAAGAACGTTAGGTTCAATCGAGTGCTAGCACGATTTCCTTGAACCTAATTGAATCTCATTCAGATCAATTGAATAGATCAGTTCAATTGATTATCACCAGATTCAAACCCTTGTTTGTGTGACCCAGTTAGGTTCATTCTGTATGTAATGGATATGTCATGATCTCTATCATAAACATCATCGAAACTCCTTTCGATGGATCAGAACTCTTCTGATTCGAACAGCTAGAATGATCGATCATCTAAATTATTCTAATTGCTCCCAAAATCCACCAGTGACACCTAGCAGTATATGGTGGCAACCCATCAGAGCTGAATGCGAACCTCTTTGTGCAGCTACCTGTGTGATTAAGTTCTTCTATCTTGAGCCCCGATCAGATTAGGGTTAAGGTAAACTCGTCAAACCCTAGTCTCTGTCATATATGTAATCATCAATTCGAGGCCAATGTGAAAATCTAAATAGAAACTCTTTCTATATTTTACTCTGCCATGGCCATGGCTTCTGGACTATTCTCATGATTATCATAGGCTGCTCCTCTACCACCGAGGTAGATAGATCCATCTTGATGCAATCCAGTTCCTACAATGACGCTATAGCCAACATACACCTCAGGGTTCATATGGCTAGGAGACGAGTAATGGTGTAGTCAAACTATACACACCTCAAAGAACTGCCGATGCATTCAGGTCAAAGAACCAGACACACTACGCAGCATGGATGCAGTCATTGACGAGAAGGTAGACTTTCTAATGACTACTCGGGTGGTCACGCTCAGTGCCCTCTTCTTAACGAGTACTGTACTTCTGCTCCGTGTGTCTCCACACCGTAGACTCAAGACTCCTACTAAAGAGAGCGATCGATACACAACCTTTCGGATCATCTCTT